>PVJO010022583.1:0-27753 GCA_004026905.1 Hystrix cristata | reverse complement strand
TTCCCTTTTAGGATTGCTTTCATTTTGTCCCATAAGTTCCCAGTATGTTGTACTGGCATTATCATTTGATTCTAGGAACTGTCTAAATTCTTGATTTCTTCTATGACCCATTAATTATTCAAGAAGGTGTTGTTCAATTTCCACGTGTTCGCATCATTTCTGTGGGTTTTGTTGCCATTGATTTCTAGATTCATTGCCTTATGATTGGATAAGATGCACGGGATAATTTCAATTCTTTTGCATTTACTTAACCATGCTTTATGGGCTAGCACGTGGTCTATTCTGGAGAAAGTCCCATGTACTGCTGAGAAGAATATGTATTTGTTCCCTGCAAGCTGCCAAATTGAAAGTCTCAGTCCCTTGCCGCACAGCCCTCTCTACAGAAAAGTCAACAGCATGGAAGTATTGTTTCCTTAAAGGCAGCAAGGAGGAAAGAGTGGAAGTTATGATCCTGTGCAATAGAATTACATGCACACAGTCCCATGCACACAGTCTCCTTTGCCTTATGCTTTTCGTTAAAACCAAGTCCCAGGTTCTTCACAGTTAGTGTGGGGAAAACGGGGACAGTGGCTTTGGTCTACTTAAAGGTGTGAACAGTGGGAGCTGGGCTCATGAAGGCACTTTAAAATCTGCCAACTATACTCAACACCACAAAGCTTTCATGTTCTCTGCTCTCAAATCTTGACAGTGATCTTCAAGTACTTGTTTGACTTCTCTATTCATACATTCACCTCCTACTATCTTACTCTCTGTAGATTATGAGTGCTCCCTGAGTAGAGAGGATTTGATTACCTGTTGATTGGCTGGCAGGGTCTTTCATCTGTAATACGTACCCCATTCCCATCCACCCCTTCCTAGTTCGGTAACTCCTAGATGAGTGCATTTTTTGTTATCCATGTGCCCATCTGCAAGCTGTATTAAGGAAATACTTTGGAAAGAAATCTCTGGAAAGCAGATAAGAGGAAGAGAGTCGGCGCTGTACTTCAAATCAAGGGGGCTATATTTAAAAAGGCCAATGGCGTTCCTTATGTCACACTGCTAGTTGTCACACCTCATTAATCTTATCTCTAGAGTCATTTCCAAGGGTAGAAAGTGAAAAAGCATTTAAATATACTGTTTCAGCTGCCAAATGTAAACAACTCCTCTAAAAACTATTTTAACATTTAGTTCTTAGACCTTTAAGAGATTCTAATAACCCAATCTCATGAAGGATAACTCTGGGAACTGTAGTCCTCCCTCTAAGAAAATTATTATTTCAAATTTTCTTTTGCAGAAACACTTTGTGTGAGCTATATTCCAGCAGTGTTGTTTGTTTTTATATAGCAAAACTCACAGTATGTTTTTCTGTTCAACTGTGAACAAAACAATAGAAATAACATGAATAAATTCAATTTCTAAAGTGATACCTATACAGATTGGCTGGTTCTAGAAAGAGGCCATATAATGCAAAAGAAATTGCTGGCTTTTAGCTTCCAGTCTGTTCTTTTTACTTGTAAGCACATTTTGCACAAAGATTTTTTTAAGCCATCAAACTGCTATACATCTAAACAATCATTTGTATCAAAAATTTGCCCTTCAGGCACTTCATATTATAAATAAAAAACTATCTGAGCATACAATACAGGAGCAGAGAAAGAAAGAGAAACAATTGTTCAATTCATTCTGTTTATTAACTGCCACTTCTCCCACTCAATTTCTTTCCCTTCTTCATTTCCCCAACCCTTGCAAAGTATTGCTTTATATTCTCCTGTCACTGATTTTAAATTAGCTTTTAAATTTCTTTTATCATGAGGTAAAGCTGAACATACTAACATCTAGTATAGAAAAGTATTCACAGAGTAAGTTCCAGGGTAGAGAAAGCCAAAACAAGAACAACATAAGAACACAGTTAAAGTATAAACCCTATTTTTGTTTCAATTTATATATAAATACACAAAAATAAATCACAGCACATACATACAATGGTGTTATTGAAGGGAAAAGGAGCAAATACATACATGATCAGAGCACAAAAAGATTAAAACACTCGACAGAGATATAGTATAAATTTAATAGAATGATTGTGAGGAAAGGTGGAAGTGGAAGATTCGCTTGATAGGTATAAATTTTCTTTCTAAAAATAAATGTGTACTATTTATACAAAGAAAATATAATTTTTAATTGCTTCTCCTACTTGTGCAATGTCCGGTTATCCTCAGTGTTGTCCAGTCTTTAATTATTGATAAAACTGTATGATTTTGACAAAGATTGATTACCTCCCCACCTATTACCATAAAATGTCATAACCTTGAAAGTATTTCAAAAACTCATACCTAAATGCTTGCACCTTCCACTCAGGACTTATCAGATGCTCCTTGTCAATATTTGCTGGGCATCTACCTCTGAGATCCTCCTCTCAGACATCCATCTGGTCCCATAGGTGCAAAGCTGCTGCTGCACTTGCCCACGACTGTCAGGTTTATCAAGTTAGCTAGTAAACACTCCCCAGGGAAGGCTGGCATGCCATTAAAAATCAACTATAAAAGAAATCTATAGAAAAAAAAAGTAGTCCAAAGAAAAATTTTAAAAACAGTAAATCATAAAAATCATAAAATCTCCTACTTGGAGAACATCCTATAATTCTTATAGTGCATGCTCACTTCCACACAAACATTTTCTTTTGATTCCCATAATCCTTAATATGGAGTCCCTGATTTTTGCCACTGCATTTCACTGATCCATTCACACAATCCTGCTGAACTCCTTACGTTTCATTTTTTCTGATTAATTTGTTTAATCATCAGTTCACCGACAATGTCCAGAAAAGCTCATTGCTTTGCTATCTAGGGAACATAGCTGAGATAAGCACTTTTCTTCTCCCGGGAGAAGCGCAGTAATGTACAGAGCATGGGATCTGG
This sequence comes from Hystrix cristata, assembly GCA_004026905.1. NCBI lineage: Eukaryota > Metazoa > Chordata > Mammalia > Rodentia > Hystricidae > Hystrix > Hystrix cristata. Next base: position 24,856 of record PVJO010022583.1, on the reverse strand, counting down.
AGCCAAATAGACTCCCGATCTAATCTTAGCTCTGCCACTTACTACTAACTCATGCAGACTTGGTGAAACTACTTAACCTTCTAAACCTCAATTTCTCTCATCTATAAAACAGGGATCATAATTCCTACTTCACAGGGCTATTGTAAGGATTTTATAGAAATGGGGGATAAAGCAGCTACCTCAAACAAATGCTCTAAGCACTTAGAACCTGCCAAAAATCCTTCCCACAGCCCCATCTGCTGGAGATAAAGAGTAAAGTCATGTTTATAATTAAGCAAAGCATACATCTCTCAAAATGTAAAGCTTCTCTAATTCAACATCATTTACAAGATTTCATGATCTCCAAAAGCAGAAATTACTACCAACCAACCAGTGTTATAGGGAAAGCCAAGGGACCCAATTGAGAGTCACACAGCTAACTGGTAACAGAAATTCTGATTTATAGTCCACAAAACCAATCCCAAGATTGATAGACTAATGGATGTCTGTAGACAGAAGTGACAGAGATGACGAGCCAACCAGGAGGCAGTGATGGTCACGTGGGTGTGACCCGCTAGGGGTGGTGGCAGTGGGAAGAGACAGATTTTAAAATCCTATTAAAAGAATGTAATCTAAATGGCAGCTTAAAAATCACCTTGTCCTTTGATATTTACATAAAGGTGATCTAAGCCCTGAGTATGTAAGGAATCCAATACTTTCTTAAAGTTTCTACAAATTTCCACTTTGGGCTCTATTTCTGTTTTGGGTAAAACCTCTCTCACTTTAGAACCTATGGCTTAAGTCTATCTCTGCCTTGTATCAACTCAGGTATAGATTCAATGCAGAACATTTTTTGTTTGTATAAAACTCTGCTGCAGGTTTGAAATAATGGTATTTTGTAGCTGTACAGTGCTGAAAAACAAGCTATTTAAATGGAATAGTAGACATCCACACTAGGACCAGTTTTTCAATAGTTTAAGACTAGCAAATTCCTCATTAGAAGCTGCCTCTGGAGATTCCAGCCAGCTTCCTACTGTGTTGCCTGGACTCCTATCTCCCTTGAGTGTCTATTATCTCTCAGTTTTGTTTCTTTTTACAGAAAATATCCTCCTCAGTCTGTGACTCTCATTTGCATAACCAAACACTCATTAGTAAAGCTCATTAAAATCAAGCTCCATCAATTCTGGGACTTAGCATTCTGTAATATAGATTAAGCTGTTTCTTTCTCCCCACACCACACAATCTCTGTAAACAGAAGACAGCAGTATGGATACTGACATTCTCCTTGAATCATACAGTGCCAATTGTCCCTACGGGTCCTCCCCAAACTTACATATAAACCTAAAAGGCAGAAATAGTTACAATTCTTTTTGACTTTAAACTGGGTTTTTTAATGCAAGCAATCAAAAGAACAATAGAGATTGGAATTTACTGTCTATAAAAGTTAAAGAAGTAAAGAGAAGTTACAGATATTACCACGGCATTCCAGAAATTGGAAGAAATAGTTGGAAAGCATGATGGATGAAGTGTTATAGTTTTGTGGACTTTTTAGTATGATGTTCCTTGCGTTGACTACACTGATATTTTCAGCAGCAAGCTGGACATCTGGGGTGAGAGCAGAAGGAAGAGATCAGGATTGGAGCTCAAGATGACATAGAGATAACATAAAAGTGTTAACTAAGAGAAAAGCTGTGCTCTTCAAAGAGAGGAATGAAAAATAAGGAGAGAACAAAGGGTAAGCCTCAGGCAATGCCCGCAGTGAGCAGTTGGTAGGAGAAAGAGAAAAAACAGTAACAGAGAAGGAGCTTAAGCACTGTAGAAATTAGAAAAGAATCAAGAGAAACTCAAAACAATGTGCTGTCATAAAAGACACAGCTAGAGAGAACATCACGTGAGGGTGGACAGTAAAATCAGAGGCCCAAGGTAAGTCAAGAATCATAACCTCAAAATTCTGCAAACAGGCATGACGGTCTTACTACTTTAGTTTTGTAGCCTGTTGGGGATAAAATTCAGATTGCTAGATGACAGCAGCAGTGCTAATATGTTCACATTGTCTAACATTTACTTAGCACTTGATATATAATCTGCGTGGCCATAAAAAATAGCCATTTAAACTTGAATTTCAGGTAAATAATGAATCATGCTTAATACATCCCATTTCAGATAAACAATGAAAATTTTTACTATAAATATGCCCAATTTCAGGCAAACAATTTGAAATTTAAAATTTTTTAATATCTTTTTATTAACACATGTTTGTAGTAATATTGATTACACTCATTGTGGGGATTAGATACATGTACATAACATATCATAATTCTTTTTATTCCCCTTGTTCTCATTTCTCTCCTCCCTCCCTGCATTTCAAGATCCCTTTCCCATTTTACCAAGCATCTATCTCCCTATTTCCAATTGTCTATCTTCTTTTTTGCTCTTGAAATTATATACACTTCGGGTTTCTCATGTAAGAAAAGTTATGTGACACTTAAACTTATGTGTCTGATTTATCTCTCCTTACATTATGGTCTCACGGTGCATGAATCAGGTGCTAATCATTTTACATACATAATTATTTAATCCTTGTAACAGTCAACTTTCACAAGTTTTATCCTGTCTTTTCCTCTTTTCCCTAAGAAATCCTTACAGGATCTAAAGTGGTACAGGGGGAAAACTCTAGTTTTATGTATTTTCATTGATAAATATAGTTATTTACTAAGGCACATTGGTGCTAGGAACAAAATGAATGCCATCCTTTCCCTTGTGAAGCTTTTGCTACAGTCTACTTTTCTTAGTCTTTCACTGAAAGGAAGCTAGTATGGTCCCCAAACCTGTGTGTGTACACTGATGCAATGTTTACTGTGTTGTCTCTCAATAGCTTAAAGGGTCACTAACGTCTAGAGTAAAATACTGCTTGTCTAGCATCACAAACATTATCAACACTGGCAAAGATGTTAGGAACATTCAGATCACCTTTCCTTCCATATGAGTAACCATTTAGGATACAAACTCAGACAGTTTCAATAAAGAATGGCTATATCAGTAATACCATAAAACCATAAAGCAGCTAACTATTGTATTGAATAATATAATTCATATGTTCGAATGACCTTATTTATCAATGTCTTAATTTTACCCTTCATAATAAGTAAGGCAAACATGCATTCCTGAATTGACAATATACTATTCGGGAACTGTTAAACCTATTAGAACTTCCAACTCAGTATCTTAATGACCTATATTGTTAAACAGAATCTCACAATTACATAAAGCATTTAAGCAGTGGACTTAGATAGAAAACTTTTTTAACAACATTTATCAAGGAATTAAATCCTCATTATAGAGGTACCTAGGGATATAGTTTAAAAAAAAAAGGGAGCCCATAATTTGTTATAAGACAACTCAAGTTATTTTCATTTACTAACATTCTATTTTGATGAGTGATTCTTTATAAGCCTTAATTTTCTTGCATGTAACAATTCTTATCTACTGAATACAGTTATTGTTATTGTGCAAATAACGGTACAGGAAATTTGTATACACAAGAGTAAGAATTTATTATTATGAATCATCTGCAAAATAGGAGGAAATATCATTTTATGATCCAAACTTGATTAGCATATTATTTTGGAATTTACTTGATACAAACTAATTTTGCAATTGACAATGGACTATTTTTAAAACATCACACTACTGTACAGAGCAAAGCATTTTCATCTAATTTTAGCCATTAACCATGTTAGCAGTCTCCTTATCTGAACACCAGAAGGGTTGTACTCAGTAGTCTGTCTGTGGTCTCTGTTACCTCTATGATATTTGAATGGGAAGAGGTAATGGAAGAACATGGTACCCAAGCATGCAAAGTAAAGGTGTAAAGTTAGCCTGGATTTATATTTTTATTGAAGAGGATTCATAAAATAGGTAATTCACACATGGAAACAAAGTTAAAATTTGGATATATCGAAGAAGGCAAAACTTTGATTCCTTTTGTCATAGCTATAACTTTTGCTAGCAGAATTCTGCCTGAGAACTTGTTTACTGCACAAATATTTAAGAAGCCAAATTAGTACATACTAGGTTTTAGCAAATAAAATTATGATAGAAGTCCTTGAAATCAAGAGTTTTATAGCCAATTGTAGAGGCAGTCAAAAAACTCAAAGTATATTTCATTATGAATGATGTCATGAGGATAAAGCAAGCATAAGGAGATCACATCAGAGGTGAGAAAAGAACCAAGATTTAATAGGAAGGGATCCAAGAAAAAGTAATACCTAAGAGGACCCCTGGAGGAGAAAGGGTAAATGAGTTAACTCAATTTCACAGAAAATAAAAATAAAATAAAATAAAAATAATAAGACAAGGGCACTTTTCATATTACAAAATATAATGGAATTCTGGACACAAAGGAGAAAGAGGAAAATGTAAAGAATTTAAACTGGAGAGCTAAAAAGAAGAGAAAGAAGTCTTATAAACCAGTCTAGAAAGGATGGTAATTAAATTTAATTCAGAGAACAAAATGTCAGTTTTTCACTTTGTAATCAGGAAAGATGTAATTGCTGAGTCTAAAATGGAGACCGGGTTTCATGTGAAAATTTAGAAGAAGTAAGATTGCACTGAGTGGATTAGAAGGATAGATGAGGGAACTGTAAGGGGAAAAAAGGACTTAAGTGAGATAAACAGGATTTGAGGTTGGAAAATATGAGGTATGATACTGTCGTTTAAAATAACATATTAGTTAGTTTTTACCAGGCTATAATGTAGTGAAAACCAACCTGAAGACTCAGTGTCTTCTAGGGAAAATGGCACATTCCTTATTTACACCACAGTCATTTTCTCTGGGTCAGCCGCACCTCTGCCTCGCAAGTCTTAATTCTACCGCCACATTTGAAGAAGGGTTTATCTGGGACATGATTGTCTTGGGGCACAAAGAAAGAACAAGTGCAGGAAGAGTACTGACAAATACTTAACTTATATCCAATATCGACTTAGTATTAAATCTTTGTTTTAATTTTCAGTAGTTACCATTGGACTTACAATATATATCTTTAAATAATCATAGTCTGTTTTCGAATGATATTTTACTACTTCCTCTATGATGTATCAATGTTAAACAATATACTTTCCTTCTTCCTTCCCATTCTTTGTGCTATTTCTTTCATAAATTGTACTCCTACATATGTTGTAAGACTAACAATTCATAGAATTATATTGCTTTTAATAAAAACCTAGGGAATGTATATTGACTAACAGATTCACTATTTCAGATTCTTTTCATTCCTTTGAGAAGATCCAAGTTTGTATTTGTTATAACGTTTCTTGCACTTAAAACACTTTAACAATTTTGGTGCACTTTTTTGGAAATTAATTCTCTTTTGTCAACAGAAGTATTTCCTTCGCTATTATTTTTGAAAGATATTTTCACTATGTCTGTAGTCCTATATGTCATTTGGTACTATAAAAATCTTGTTCCATTTTCTTTTGGCTTACATTACCTTTTATAAAATGTCTGTGATCATTCTAATTTTTGTTCCTTTGTAAGTATTGTATCTTATCCACACCCCCACTTCACATTATTCTTTATCCATGGTTTTTTGAAATTTGACTATGATTTGTCTAGCTATGTTTTTAGTTTTGTTTGTCTTGCTTGACATTTGTTGCTCTTTTTGAATCTATGAATTTATAGTTTTTGTCAAATTTTGAAAAGCTTACTATTATTATCATTTCTTAAAATATTTTATGTTCCTTGTTTTCTCTTGCATCATTTTTGGACTCCAGTTATCTACATTTTACACTGCTTATTTCACAGATTACTTAACAGTCCACTTATATTCTATTCATCTCTTCTGATCACTTTTCTCTCTCATTTTGGAAAGCTTTTATTGCTGTCTTTAAAGTCACTGATGCTGTGTTCTGCAGTGTCTTCAGAGTGTGCGTGCACCTTTATGATTCTCACTACATGCATACTTTCCTTTATTGAAATTGTTTACAAATGCTGTTTTAATGTCTTTGCTTATTTCTGAATCTGTTCTTACTGATCAATTCTTCTTTGAGTTAGAGTCACACTTCCTGGCTGGTTAGTATGTATACTGACATTTTTGTTAAATTCTCAACACCACAATTTTTATTATTATTATTTGGATTAGATTGCTTTCATTTAAAGAGTCTGGAACTTTTTGACAAAAAGTAATTTGTAATTTAGTCTGGACTTTTGAAACCTTCATTGGGTGAGTACCTTTAATTTAGGGATAGATTTCTCCACTACTGAAACAGGTCAATCCTGAGATCCTTACTGCATGTCTTCAAGTAATCAAGAAAGACTCTTCCCTCTGAGTGGTATAAAATCAGAATCTGCAGGAGCTCTTTCTTGTATAATTTCCTCCTCTCTGAAAGCTCCAGCTGCCTCAAACTCCTGAACTTTGATGTCCATCTCAACATAGAAGACGGCTGCAATCTACTTCAACCATCCCTGATTTCTACACTTTCACGAATGAGGTTTTAGGTAAAAAACTCAAGAGGCTGAATGGGTTCATTTCTTTTTTCCTGTCAGGGCTCACTATCCTATGCTTCCTATAACGAAATGTCAGAAACAGTTGTTTTGTATATTTTGTCAAGTTTTCTAGGTAGGACAAGAAATTGAATCCTTTCACTCCATTATGGACAGAAAAGGAAGCTCTCAGAAACATCTCTTCAAAAATAAAAACATTATGAAAAGACTGAAGAGTACAGCCCAGTCACTTTTAACTTATTCAATTTATTTTATAAATTATTTTCCTGTTTCTAGATTCAGAGTATGCACTTTTTCAAGAATACTACAGTGATTCTGTGATCTCTCAGTGCATATATCAGGAGACACGATAAATTGAAACATCTTGCAACATGCAGTCATTTGTTGCTTAATGACAAGGATGCATTCTGAAAACATGCATCATCAGGTGATTTTGTCATTGTTCAAGCATCGTGGGGTATATTTCCACAAATTTAGGTGGCATAGCCTATTACACCCCTGAGCTCTGTGTTTTAGCCTATTGCTCCTAGGCCACACACCTGGACAGCGTGTAACTGTACTGAATACTGACGGCAACTGTAACGCAGGACATTTGTGTATCTAAACATATCCAAAATGCAGAAAAATACGGTATAAAAAATAAAATCTAAAAAAAAAATAAAAATAAATAAAAAATAAATAAAAACTAGTACCTGCCTGTATAAGTAACGCCTTTTATGAATGGCGTTTACAGGAGAAATTGCTCTAAGCAATTAATGTGCAAGTAGTGAATGAATATGAAGGCCATACACTTCTAAAGACTCGCACACTGTACACTTAAGCTGCAGTAAACTTATACTTCATTTCTTTAATAAAAAATTAACCTTAGCTCTGTGGAACATTTTTACTTCAGAAACTTATTTTCCTAAGTTTTTGACTCCTTTATAGTGACTCGTAGCTTAAAACACGAATATCCTACAGCTGTACAAAATATTTTATTTTTGTACATTTATTCTATAAACTTTTATTTAAATCCTTTCCTACTCTTTAATTTTTGTTGTTGTTGTTGTTGTTGTTGTTAACTACTAAGACACAAGCATGCATTAGCCTACGCCTCCTCAGCATGAGGACAGTATTACCACTGCCTTTTGTCACTAGCGGCCCCCTGGAAGGGGTCACTTTGGGCAGTAACCCATGGGGGCTGTCGTCTTTTATGATAGCAATGTCTTCTTCTAGAATATTCCCTGAAAGACCAAGACTTTGCTTGAAGAGGTATCACTTTCTTCAGAAATACACTCATGGCAGTTTGTTTATTTTGTTTTGTTTAGTTGTCCTTATCTTTTGTTGGTTGGAGAGTCCACAATTTCAAGACTTTTTTTTTTTTAATGGTACTAGAGATGAGCCAAGGAGCTTTGCACTAAGTTATGCTCCCGAACTTTATTTTATTTTTTACTTTTAGACAGGGCTTTGCTAAGTCACTAAGTCACCCAGGCTGGTCTCAAACTCGCTTGGATTGCAGGTATGCGCTGCGCATCCAGTTATGTTTTCATACTTCTAAGCAGCTTGTTAAAACCTGAGAAAGCTCCTGGTAAACCCTTCACTGTGAACTTTTGTGGAAATTCTTCTGTTCCTGCCGCTTTTTTCTCCCTTAATTCATCTTTCACTGTGACTTTACGGGGTGATAGGAGTCTTTAGGCTGCACTAAAATCTTACGGGACTACCATCATCTATGTGGTCCATACATCATTATGTGATGCATGACTGTACATTTAAATTCTCTTCCTACCTAGAAATTGTGCATGCCTTTGGGTTCAGATAAGATCTTTTTGATATAATTTTGCATTTTTTTCCTAAATGTCTAGTTTTTTCCAGCTGTCTAGCTCTGTTTATATAGCACAGGAAATATACATATTTATACATGTACATATTGAATAGAAGAAATAGAAATTTATAAATTTCTATATAGCACATTATCCTGAAAATATCGTTTTGTATAGTGTAATAGTATTGTATTAATATTTATTCTAATAGAAAGCAATTTTAGTTTTTTATATCTTCCCTATCTAAAACTAAAATACATGGCTTTATATTATGGCCCACGTTTGATTTCTTTCACCTTCTGTGGTTCCCAGTGGTTGATAGATAAAAGGTTCTCAGTAGTATGTGCATGCATCCCTCCAGTGACTGAGGCAGTTTTAATTAAAATTACAAATGAGGGTATCAAGTTTCCTAAAAGGATCACTGGATAACAGAATCAGATAAATTGCTGAGATCAGCTGCTATGGCTTTTTCACTCAAGAACAGAAAATCATTTCACTCAATTCCTAGCTTAAGTCAACTCCTCATTCACCTGAACTGAACGTTACTAAACATTATTCTCATCTTCCCTGCGGTCAAGGAGATGCCACAATACCCACGGCAGCAAAATAAAAAAAATACTTGATTCTGATAATTTATTCCTCCCTTCTAACACTAATCTTACATATGGCCAAGATTTAATTTAAAAAATTAGTGCAGCATGTTCTCTTTGCCAATACAAACGCTGGTTCCAAAAGCACACTTCAATCTACAGTAGCAGACTGCAGCTATATCCTAACTATGCCAATTAAACAGCAACATCTGCAGTTAGAAGGGATCTCACTATCAATCATTTGACACAAATAAGCATCCTCATTGCTATTCAAAAAGCTTTTTCATTAACAAGGTCTAATAATTTTAAAGGCTTAATGAGCAATTACACTAAAATCAATGATAGCAATCTAACTAAGATGATTCATCATAGTTTTTTTCAGGTTTGATTTCTAATTATAAAGTAGTCAAGATCATGGTTGCCGTTCTACCTTTATTGGTACACCATTTTCATTACAAAATAAATCTTTCCACTTCCAATCCTATCTATTCCAACTACTAAATAGAAAGAGGAAGAGAACTTACATGGAACTTAGGGTTTGGTTGCAATTCCTAGTTCAAAACAGTCAATGTATGGGATTTATTTGTTTTTTTAACAATCTTTTGTTGGTTTCATTCACAATAGTATTAGTTGAATGAGTTGAATGCATGACTTGAAGTGCCCCCAATTCTTCTTAGTATTTCACCTGGAAGGTTTGTATTATAAAACAAAACAAAGTACCATGTACCCTAGAATTCTTAATTGCTGGTAGCAAATGACCTAACAGAATTGATATCGTAGAATCCATCCCTATCTTCATTTAAGTCTTCTGAACTATGATCTTCTGAGCAATAACCAAATATATAAAATTTTCATTGTTTATTTTGCCCTTTGAGGGAACTTATGTAATGTCAATAAAATCAGATCTGAACCTGCAAAGTAATAAAGAAATAACTCAGCAATAAACATTATAAGAAAAGGTTCACTTTCAATTCACTTCCACAATGTCCAGCACAAATGTATCATTTGGGGAAATCTAACCTCTCCAGAGAAATGAGGTTATCAAATGCAGGTTCTGTGAAAAGGCTTACATTTTATTTTAAATTGACCCATTGCCCCATCAAGTTAAAACTCTGCAGCTCACAGACAAGTACAATTTAACTCAGGTTCTTATTAAACTGACTCAAAACATTTTAAATTGAAAACAATCATTCTGGGAGAAATTAGAAAATGTGCTGTGGAAATGAAAATGGTAAAATAGAAACATTGGTTCTATTTCCACCAAGTCTAAGAGTTGATGTAACAGTAAAGCTGCCAGAAGCTCAAGGGAGAAAAGCAACATTAACTACTCTGTGTAACAGCTCCCCAGCCAGTGAGGACTAATTATAATCTGTCCCTTCCTTATTTCTAAGACTTGAATACATGGTCAGTGTACTTGGAGGACAAATAATTAAATCCTTTTCTTCCAGCTCTACATTAATAAAAGGGAGAAATTTTCTTCATTTTTAAAATTGTGCCAAGATGTCGAGTTAACCAAACTATATGTGTTCGAGGATAGCAACTTTCAGAAAGGAAATTCAGGTCCTGGACGCTGGATCTACAATAAGAAACAAGAGGCCTGTGGATCCCACCTCTCTCCTGACCTCACTGTGTCTCTGACTCCCTGTCCTCTCTCCATAGTTTTTTGGCATATGTTAGAAAACAGAGTATGCCAAGCACTTCAACATTATAAAAGGATACAGACATAGTAGACATGATCCCTAACCTGTTTTCATGGATTTCATAGTTTGCAGGTAGTGAAAGAGAGGGAAAGAAGGGAAAATAGCATTTATCCAAAACAATTAACAGTATTGGGATAGTTAAGAACATGGGTGCCAGGTCCAGATCACTTTGATTTCAGATACCAGCATTACTACTTTCTAGCTCTGTGATCTTGAGTAAATTAACTAAGCCTCTGTTTCTTTACCTGGAGAAGGACGTAATGATAGAACTAATCATCCTCTGAGGCTAATAAAAGGGATAAATTGCAAACACAGGAAGTAATCTTTCAAAAAATATCAACTGCTAACACTAGCTACTACATGTCTATTTCCATACCACCTGCTCTTGGACGCACTCATTTTTGCCCTTCCCATCACCTCTTGCAGTCAGTACTCTAATATTTATGAGACAACTGACAGGCAAACAATTTCAAATACAATGCCAGTGGTAACTAGGAAGTGAAGTGGGAGCTCAGATTTAAATGCAAAGCTCATATTCTTTCCATTACTTGTGCCTATCTGACTTAAAATAGAACATTTTATCAGGTTCTAGTTTCAATACTTTTTTAAAGGGCTACAGAAATAAATACTTCCATAGTGTACTGTGTTAATCAATGTTCTCTAAATTCAGAGACAGAGAGGAATTGGCTCATGAAATCATGGAGGCTGAGAACGCCCACACTGGAGACTCTGGTGAGCCAAAGTCCGGTTCTATTTAAAGTCTGAAGACCTAAGGACAAGGAGAACTAATTGTTACATTCCAGGTCAAAAACAAGCAGGCTCATGACTTGAGAACAGCCAGTATTTTAGCACCAAGTTCTTAGAAAAGACCAGGTTAAGCAGTCATTTGGGAGGGGTGCCCACCGTAAGGAGACTCAGCCTTTTTATTGTAATCAGGTCTTCAACTGACTGGCTGAGGTCCATCCATATTGGTGAGAAAAATCAACTCCACTTAATCTACCAACTCAAGTGTTAATCTTACCCAGAAACCCTCACAGACATACCTAAACTAATGTTTGGTCAAATGTATGGGTGTCCCATGACCCAGTCAAATTGATATAAAATCAACCATTATACATACTTTGAAAAACAAACCCGACCTGATGCTTTTATAACACGGCTTACTAAGACTTGTCCTTCTATTTAAGATAGATCTAATTAACTCATGTCTTAATTAACTTTCTTAAGATTGTAAATTGATTTGCTCTTATTTTCCCCACATTAGTCTTCTCTGGTAGTCAAGAATGCCTTTATAGAGCCAGACGTGGTAGTGATTAACTACAATTCTAGCTACTCAGGAGGCTGAGACAGGAGGATTGCCAAGTTGAAGGCCAGTCTGGGCAGCTTAGTGAGGCCCTGTTTCATGATAAAATAAAAACAAATAAAAAGAACTGGGAATGCAGAGCATTTGCCTACCCTGTGTAAAAAGCTCTTGGTTTAGTCCATGGCATTGCCAAGAAAGAGAGAGAGAGAGAGAGAGAGAGAAAAGAAAAGAGAAAACCTTTTTATAGCAATTTTAATTTGCCTCACAAATATATCCACAAAATTCAGTTTTCAAAAACCTAACGTTTCATACACTACTGTGGTCTTTGGGGAGGCAACAGTAAACAAAAACAAGCTTGAATGCATGGAGATTTACTTCTTCTGAGAGAAGAGATGTAATAAATCAAGGAAATCTCCAGCGGTGAGAAATGCAATGGAGGAAAAACAAGGGAAAAAAAGTTAACATACGCTATGTAGAGAAAGTTACAATTTTAAGGAAAATTATGAAGGAAAACTCACTTGAAAGATAATATTGGAGCCAAAATCCTGGAAGAGGTAAGGGTGCATGTCATTTCCTACCCAAAGGAGGAATATGCCAAGCAGAGATAACAGCAAGTGCAAAAATCCAGAGGCTATTTGTATTTTGCTTCACTCAAATGAGGGACACCATATGCTACTCAAGCTTGCGAGTCTGGTTTATTTCACTCAACATTTTCCAGGTCCATCCATTTTCCTATAAATGACTCTAGTTTGTCATTCTTTATAGCGGAACAGTATTCCATTATGTATGGATACCACGATTTGTTTATTCAGTTATCTATTCAGTTATTTGGTTATTAGCTATTACAAAGAAAAGGGTGAACAATGGATACAAAAAGGCAAAGGGTCAGATCTGAGTTAATAGGCAAAGGATCCAAGGGAACAAGAAGGCGGCAAAAGGGGAGGGGAATGGGAATCCAGAGGAATAATGATGTCTTAAAAACAAGAACCTAATAACTCATATTTAAAACAGTGACATGTACACTATGTACTACAGTAACTTTATGCAGTTGTGACTTAAAGCTGCATCTATGTGGTTGTTTACACTGGTCATTATTATAAGCAAAAGGCACAATGTATTATGGTCTGTAAGCTTGTGTAAGGGCCTGTACGTTTGTGTAATTTTGGATAAATTTTATTAAAACGCTGTAAAAAAAAAAAAAATCCTGAGGCTAGAAAATGGCTCCTGCATTGGACGAAGAGCAAGCACGGCAGGGCTTGGCGGGCAAGGAGAAAGTGCAGGAGATAGTCAGAGGAGCAGTAAGGAACCAGACTTGCAGTATCTGGTAGAATAAAGTGATGGCTTCATTCATGGTCCCACAGAGGGGCACGCCTTTGGTTTTTACCTGAGTGAATTTAAATACATTTGAGATTTTGGCAAAAACTTTAAGTATCTTACTTAAATTTTGAAAGGATTCTATTTGCTGCTACTCTGAGAAAGGCTTGTATGAGATTAATGACAACAACTATAATAGCAATTAAAAAAACCTAGATACCAGCAGAAAAAAACAAAAAGCAGGAGAGAAGAAAAAGGAAATACACAGCACAGCAAGTACAAGACATAAAATAACATGGCAAGCATAAGTCCCACTGTAGTAGTAATAATAAATATAAATGAGTTGAATGTGACAACATATTGCTAAAGTTTGTCCAAAAAACGTTTTCGCAAAATTTTTCCTGCTCATAATACATTGTATACAAGAAACTTGAGACAAAATGGCTGAGAAAAGTATTAAAGGCTATATGTAAAAAGATTTTTTAAAAATATCAGGGAAATGAAAAAGCATTATCTTTAAAAATATAGGAAAGGCCAAAGTGGCATAAACATATATACTGATAAAAGGAACAAACAACAAAGTAGTATGTCTCCATCACCATCACTGCACCAAGAATATTCTTTCTAAGAGTTTGGGCACCAAGCAATATAAAGAAAGAAATGTACAAATGAACAATAGGAACTGGAGGCTTTAACACGCCCGTCTCAGAAACTGATAGCTAAAAGAGACAAAAATAAACATACAGTATCAAAAATTTGAACATAATTGTAAATATACCAGTGCTAACACACACACACACACACACACACACACACAGAAATCTACTCAACACTGTAAAGCACTCAGCGAACATTCTCAACAGAAGACCACATGTTAAAACCAAACAGGAGCACCAACAAAAGCCACAACGATAATGTTATAGAGTACGTACACCAGGCGTAATACAGCAAGCTGAGAAAATGTAAACAAAATAGAGTTTAAATTTTTTATGTTAGAAAAAACCAAATGACATTTCTAAAAGAGGAAATCAAAGTAAATTCAATATTTTGACGTGACTATGAAAACAATATATGTTAAAATTGGGGAGATGTAGCTAAAAGAGAGTTAAGACTTTCACCCTCAAGGAGGCAATCTCATCCTTTTGGGGGTGATATCACCCCTGCTGAGAAGGCATGGCCTAGATTTACCTCCTAATTTACAGGAATTGTAGGACACACGGGGACAAATTAAACACCACCACAGGGATGCAATCAGCAAAGCCAGCGAGTATTTATATATGATTTTTTTAATGAAATAATAAAACAGTATTTTTTAAATGTTTACCTATAAGGAAGTAAAACCAATAAGATAGAAGCTGAACTTAATCTATTTTGAATAGAACAAACCTTGCATTTATTAGCTTACAAAATTACATTTGAAAATAGTAAGACTGTCCTCAATTTTAAATATTATAGAAGCAACAATAAAGGCATTGTAGTTATATTTCCAAAAAGACTCCCTGTCTTTGGAGATCCACAGGCACCTACCTGTGGACCGAATGATGTGCTGTGCGGGGAGAAGTAGACAAGCAGGAGGAGGCTGCACGGTTCACGTCCGTGACAGTGAAAGCTGCATACAGATTCTCAATTCTGCTGTCTCTCCATCACACTATGTATTTAAAATCTTCCATCATAAAAGGCTTTGCTATCAATGACTAAGCATTCAACTCAAGAAGTTAGACAAAGAATAAAGAAGCAAATCCAAAAAATAAGGGAAATAATTAAAGTGAAGGCAGAAGATTAATAAAAACAAATGCAGGTTCTTTGAAAATATTGATATAACAAGACAATCATGTACATAGCAGTATTAAGAGAAAAAGCAGAAAAGATAGGTACAAAACAAATTAAATGTAAGACAAAATAACTGAAAAGCACAGATTTTAAAAATAGCCAGGTGTGGTGGTGCATGCTTATAATCCCAGCACCTGGGAGGCTCAAGCAGGAGGATTGCTGTGAGTTCAAGGCCAGCCTGGGCTACATAGTAAGTTTAAGGCGAAATAAATAAATAAATAAATAGAGTACTATGAGTAATTATACACTAATAATTTTCAAAATATACATAAAATGGAAATATTCCTGAAAATGTGTAAGACACAAAACTGGTACAAGAGTGAACTTCAAAAGACCTGTATGAAAGGAATTGAAATACTAGGTGAAGATTCCTTCATACAAAAATCCCAGGTTCACTTGGCCTACAGGAGAATTCTATCAAATTTTCAAAAAATAATTCTTTACTATCCTATGTAATTTGTTTTAGCAAAGTAGAAAGGCTATCTATGTGTATTAGATACTTTTCTAGAGTCAATGGTTTGCAAGAGAGCGGATTTAATATAGGACAACATTCACACACACACAAGCCAAACGCAGGAAGAGTGCAGAACGTCTCTCTATGCACCGGACAGCCGAGATCCAATCAAGGGCTGGGAGCCCATGGCAATGTCCCATGTACATCCGTGTCTACACTAAAAGGCTGAAGAAATGTACACTGGTGCCAGGGCACGACACTCACAGTGGAGATAAAGGCCAGAGCTCCCCTAAAGCAAACAGTAGCCATCCCCCATGACAACAAGGCCCCAAGTTGCTTGTGCAATGAGAACAGCTGAGTTCCCTTCAGGAGAACCAGCCGCAACAGAGCTGCTCCTGGGAAACACCTGGCCACTATCTTCTGCTCTTATTCTCTTTTATGCTGTGTTGGCAATAATCCTCAGATGGCTCCTCTATGTCCAATACCCACCAACTCAGTCCAGCTGGGCATTCCAGCTCAAGGTGACCACAAATCCACCATGATCCACCCCAGTCCACTTCATAACCAGACACATTTCTTTAAAGCATAGTCTCCAGTGGCAGATTTGTAAAGAGCTAACATATCTTGGTCTATTCAGATTTACATCAACAATGCAATTTTTAGTTCACTCATTCCCACACCAGAAACAAATATTTGAAGGATTCTTAACACTGATTACAAACAGGTGGCCGAAGTTTAGAATTATACATACAAATATACAATTCTTCTCTCCTAAAAAAAAATTTGTTTATCAAGTACAATATACCAATACAGTGCATCCACATTAAAAAAAATATAGGCTTCAAATTTTAAAACTCTTGGCTTCCATTAACTTTAAAAGAACACAGCAACATTAAGAGAAGGCCCAAAGGATCTCCTGCACCCCAAACACAATCTTCCCTTCTGGTAAAAGGCCTAAAGTCATTTTTCCATTGTCCTGTTTCTTCTCCAAAACCATGTACTCCTCAGTTCATCCTTGCAATCCACAGGCCCCCTCTGGTCAGACACTTCAAGTTGCTCCCCTGACTGCCAACATAGACCCAGCCAAAAGCCCTCAACAGTAACTATGCTGCCGTCCCAAGACCAGACTGCACTGAAATTTTTCTACCACCCAGGCAGTATCTCCAAACATAAGCAAAATGCAGACCAATTTCTGCCAAAGCACATATACACCACCTGGGATCCAGCAGCCAACACAGTCCTTCTCAGCACAGGCCTCCCAAGCCTCATCCGAACTGGCAACATTTCCATCGGTTACTCTGGTTTTCCACAGCATTCCAGGGCTGACTCTTTGGCTGGTCTCTCAAAACCTTTCCAAATCAATTCCAAAGGCTCTTAAGCCACATGGCCAGGCAGCTTCACAGCAAGGACCCCACTTTTCCAGTACCAATTTTTTGTATTAGTTACTTTTCTAGAGTAATGGTTTGCAAGAGAGAAGATTTAATACAGGACATTTACTCATTACAACATTCACACACACAAGCCACGTGCAGGAAGAATGTAGCACATCTATCTATGCACTGGAGACCCGAGATCCAATCAAGGGCTAGGAGTCCATAGCACTGTCTCGTGCACATTCGTGTCTGCACTAAAAGGCTGAAGATACGAGCCAGCACCCTAGAGCCAGAGTACAACACTCACGGTAGAGATGAAGATCACAGCTCACCCAAAGCAAACAGCAGCCATCCCCGACGGCAGCAAGACCCCGAGCTCCTTGTGCGACAAGAACAACCGAGTCCCATTCGGAGAACCAACTAGAGCAGAGCTTAGCCTGGAAAACAACCTGCTGCCTATTTTCCACTCCCGTTCTCTTTTCTGCTGTGTTGGCAATAATCCTCAGGTGGATCTTCTAAGCCCAAAACCACACCTCCTCAGTCCAGCTGGGCGTTCGTGCTCAAGTTGACAACAATAATAAATCCACAACAGTAAGAAAAAATACATAAATAAATGTTGATGAAAAAATACCTAAATCATTTTTAAACAAAATATCTAAGAGAGATAGTATTCAAAAGAGAGAACTAGATAGGGAAAAGGGGGATAAAGAAGAAGGTTAAAAGAAAAGTAAGATGAAAGGGGAAAAAATGGTAAAGTGTAGCTACACTTGTTGCAAATAGGGAGGGGTGGGTGAATGGAAGGGAGGGGAGGGGAAGGGGGGAAGAAGGGGGAAAACCAAGATGTACCATGTACAGGTACAAAATAACCATGTTGATTATGAACATTATGTATACAATGTACCAATACATGTTCTTGGTAAAAATAATTAAAAAATTAAAAAAAAAACAGTAACCCATGGATGTAACAGTGTAAGGAGAGTTTAAAAAAAAAAATACCTAAATCAGATTTTAGCCTAATTAAACCCAAAAGTATCTTCAAAAAAATTAGCATTGGGCAGAAGTGAGTTTGTCCAAGGAGTGTAAGAGTAGCTCGCCTAAAAAATATTAGAGTAATTCATTATACCAACAGACAACAGTAGGAAAATCATTATTATCTCAGTACCAAAAAGAAAAATTCAAGTGTATTAAATGTGTTGATAATTTAATATAAAAAGGCAAGCTATAGAAGAAAACCCCTTTTATAGATAATGAATAATATTATTGTGAAAGTTAATCTTAGTCAGATACTAGGTGCTAGGATTCATGTAATCCTTAAATTTTTATTGCAAAGCTATTAAGGCGTACTCTAGAGAGATTAATTTACTTCCCTGAACTCATAGAGCTAAAATGTGGCAAAGGATAAATTCAGAACCAGTTCTGTCCAATGACAAAGCCGAACATTTTTTCTGTACTTCATCGACTTGGATAGAAAAATGATGCCAATTTCACTGGCTTCCATCAAATTGTATCGTCAACATTTGACTTTGTAGCAGAATTATTTTGCCCTGCGGAAAGCGTCAGTGCTTATGACTATCTTAAACCTATGCATCTTTGTTTTGGATTTTAAAAAATTATAAAGATGTCCAAGTGCAAAGGATTCTCATCCAGTGAATAATTTTAAAGAAGACACTAAATTTCACCCCAGTTGCCATAAGTATGGTAAAGCAGATCTGGATTTTGCAAATATAAATTCATTGTGACCGAGAGCATTCTGAGATGTAGGGGACGCTGGGGCAGGTACACCTAGAGAGCGATTTGTCCCCTTTGGGAATGTGCTGGGGTTGTCAGCAGCTGTACAAATCTTGTTGGCTGACAGGGAAGTAGCCAGGAATCTACAAAATAGCAAGAAGAAGCAAGATTTAAAAACAAACACAGAGGACCTACTCAAAAGACTAAGGAAGATTCCTGTCCCAACTTCACTGGTAACACCTTGCTGGTGACCTGCAGGCCAGTGAGTATCTTTTGCCCCTCTGGCTAGAACTGCTGCTAGATCTGTGCTATGCATGTAGCAGCTACATGCTTGGAGTTATATTCTTGACCTGCGTTAAAAAGGTTTTTAAAAAATCAGTATTTATTAATATCTTTTCATTAGTCATATCACAATCCATTATGACAACAGCATAGGGAGAGAAGGCTGAAAGATCTCAAAGTTACACAACTTGTATTAGGTTTCTAGAAGCAGTACTCATTGATATTTAACTCCTACTATTCCTTATATCTAATATTACCTTATTAAAACATTAAATGTCTCTTAGAAAAAATATTATATTCAAGAAGAGATTTTGCAGTATTTATTGAACATTGTCAGTGTAAACATCTTATGTTTTTTCTATCCTTTATAGCAAACCACTATATGAAAAACAAAACTAATCATGCATGTGGTCAAAAGACCTCCCAGACATATTTTCAGTATTAGGTGTGGCCATGAGACTATGTTCTAGCCAATTATGTGTATCCAGAATAGTTGTAAGAAATTTCTAGGATGTCTCCATAAAAGACGGGGGTGGAAGTGGTGGTCATTCCATTGTTTTGCTTCCTCCGTTATGTTAGCACATGTGATGGCTGGAATTCCATCAGCCACTTTGGATCATAAAGTAGAACTGCACCTTAAAATAGAGGAACACACAGCTTGTGCCTCCCCTTATCAGGAGGATTTTGTTTCATGTATGGCAGGAAAAGATATTTTTCAAAATATAATTGCTAGCATTGACTTTGAGTTTTCAGTATATGAAGATGAACATAATCCTAACTGGTTAAAGAACATAACCAACTTTCCAAATCCTCCATCTAGTTAGTAAATTCGAAAGCCAAGATTCAACAAGCTCCAAATAAGATCTTATATCATCTAAATCATACATATTCTCTAGAAAAGAAACACAGTGAAGATAAACATGGTGTTTTAGCCTTGCTTCTCCAAGAAACAGACTCCAAGATGGAAGTCAGTGTTCTGAAAAAGAGAAATGTGTTAGAAAGTTCTCTCCCGAACCCCATCCGTTAAACGACACAGCAAGAAGATGAATTGTGATGCAGTTGTGTGAGGACTCAATAAACCCTGGGGGCAGCCTCAAAACTGCATGGTCCTTCAGCGATGTCTCAAATTGAGGAAAGGGAGCAGGTCCTTTGAAGGCCACCTCAACAGTCATTAGATGCTGGCTGTCATAGAAGGTCATGGCTTTGAGTGAGGCAGCTTCTAGGAAGACACTCAGCTAAGCGCCGCCACTGTGTTTCTATGTTCCCAAGCAAAGATATGAGCGCCTGGGTCCTGCAGAGGTTGCTAGCAGGAGCTGCGGCCTCCGCTGCAATGTATTCCTTGTTAACAAGATAATCAAAAAAAACCCTCACTCTGTTTCAAACATGATCTGAGAGCGTCTGTTCACAGTCACCGGCTCACTTCACTATGGCTCACACTTGAGCAGCCAGTGTCCATAAGGTGCTATGCAGAGCACCATGAGAAACAGGAAGAGGCTTTAGATTCTCAGTTCTCAGGAAGACAATGTCTAATTATCATGCAAGGCTGCAAGTGATGTTTACAGAGAAAGGCATAAACGCACATCCCATGAACTCAGAGGAGGAAGACATTATTTCTGTCTGAGAAATTAGGAACATTTTTATGGAAATGGCAGCCCTTGAGCTGACCTTGAAAATGAGCAAGATTTGAACATGTGAAAAACAAGAATGGGGTTAAATGTAGGAGCCCAAGGTGAGGAAATAGAAGCAGCACAGAAGGTAAGGAGAAAGGAGTTTTATTTGGTTCAAATAGAAAAGTAAATGAAAGGAGACAGAAAAACTCCATAACAATGAAAGTTTGAAAAATATTTTGCTAAGTGTTGCAAATGCTTGGCATTAATTCCCTAAGCTTAAGGAACATATTAAAATACTTTGAGCTAGAGAATGGCACACCCGAAGCTTTGTTCCAGGAATATTCACTGGGATTAGAAGTCAAGACCTCAAAAATCATCACAATGACTCCTTACTGAGGAAGACACATCACGACTATGTCTGCCACACAATTACTTCATGTATTGTATCACATACTCACTGTCATGGTTTTTTCATTCATCAAAATGGCAATATTTCAGTCCTGGATTTTAATCTTTTTTTTTTCTTGAGATAGGGTCTCACTATGTACCCCAGGCTTGCCTTGAACTCACTGTGTAGCTTCGACAGGCATTGAATCCTCAATCCTCCTGCCTCAGCCTCCTAAGTGCTGGGATTACAGGTGTGCACTACCACACACCACAGGATTTTAATCCTCCTTTACAGTGTCTTTAATCAAACTTCTTCCAATAATTAGTCTGATCATATATATTAAACACCAGGGAGTGGTAAGAGACCTCTGTCATTTCCTCCAGTTTAAGACTGATGAAGGACCAAGAACAAAATGGAGAGGGTACCCAGTGGGTGCTAAATAAGCACCATGGTACCCCCCAAAGAAGGAAATCACTATTAGAGATAAGCTTAAGAAGTAATCAGTGGTTGACTGATAAATATGTCATTCCATGAACGTAGTAGTAAGAATAAGAATAATTAAATTAGACCTATACAACACAAAAAAGAACATGCTAGTCAAATTCGGTGATGATGACAATTCTGGCTGTGTTGTGGCAAAAAGTGCAGGCTCCAGAGTGAGAGGCTGGCACTGCCACTTATGACCTGTATTATTTGTACAAATGACTTGCCAGCTCTCAGTCTACTTTTTCACTTGAAAAATAGGGTCACTAATTATACCTGCCTGAAGGGATTTGTAAAGATTAAATGAGTTGACATATGCATGGTCCTGGTAACAGTGCCTCCAAACTCCAATAACTTCCCAAAAGCCCAATCTGTGAGCCCACAAGGATTTGGGGGGACATCTCGATATTGTTGATAACAAATGCTAAACATCATCATCATCATCATCATCTTACCAATTCATGTCACTTATTCACACAAATTTTATTATGTAGACATTTACACAGCTTGGTGTATACATCTCTAATTTTCCTTCGGTTATTCAATATTAAGGTCTTAACCAACTGTTTTCATGCTTGATAAGTCTATGTTAGTCAGTTTTCTATTATCGTGACAAAATGCCTGAGATAAACAACTGCAAGAAAGAAAAGTTTATTTGATCTCAGTTTCAGAGGCTTCACCCTCCGCTCACTTGACTCCATTGCTTTTGGGCGTGTGGCTTAGCAGAGATCTGATCACCTCTTGGCAGCTTGGAGACAAAGAATAAAGACAGGGAGGGCCAGCATCTCACTGTGCTCTGCGAGAGCACACCCTAGTGACCTAAGCTCTGCCCGCTCCATCCTACCTCCCAAGGGTTCCACCACCTCCCAGGGGTGCCATCAGCAGAGCACCAGACCTTGAACACGTGCCTACGGGGAACATTTAAGATCCAAACCATGACAGTATCCAAATGAAACTATCTCTTTTTAACCCTCATAAGCCCTCAGGAGTTGCACTTCTCTAGCAGCGTCTTTCCATTTGTTGCTCCTCCTCAGTTCTTCTACCTCTCTTTCCCACATTTTGTTCAGAATTAATGGACCAGTTAGACAGCAGTCGCCCAAATCCCAGCATTCCAAAGAACTGCATCCCACAGTGATCCTGCAGGACCGCAGCCACACTCAGGCCGTCCAGCGCTTTCACCCCCAACACTGCTCCCTCCTGTAGGAAGGACTGTGGCACCATAAAGGGGTGCAGTTATCTAGAAAGAGAAAGGAAGTTTAGAATCCTCTGTACAGTTTTCTTCTTGATCATGTTTCTGTTTAAAGTTATGGTTGTGCTTAAAAAGCCAAGTAGGGCCAAAGAATCACCTAAAGGAAAGATGGAAATACGTATTTATAGTAATAATTAAGAAGAGAAGTTTTGCTGCTCACAAGTTCTCCAGCTGAGTGCGCCAGTTTGGAGTTTCACTCAGTAACACAAGGAGAAGGTTCCCGCCTCCTCTGCAGGCAAGGCCAAGGGGACAGCACTACCTAGATCTCACATGTCCCTCCTCCAAGCCACTTTACAGGTATGTGGGACCCCCAAACTCCCCGAGTGGCCCCAGACCACTTACAGAGCTTGTTAAAGTCTCCTCACTAAGTCTGGGGCAGCTACAGTACTCTACAGTGTGAACTGAGATTAGACACAATGACCACAGTGCACGCAATGACCAATGAGCCCGCATTCCAGCATAGAACTCTGAAGAACTCAGAATCTCTCAATTCAAACCTGGCCTTTCGGCCACCGTGAAGACAGGAACTAGGTATGACGATAGAACACTATTTTATTTGATATTTTGTTGATTTAGTCAATAATTTTTAAAAGATTTATGATGTGAATCTCCAGTTGTGCTCTGTGCTGCACTATGCTTGCATATGTATTTGTCTGGAGTATCTTCTACATTCTCTATTCCTCAAGAACTATTCGATAGCCTAAATATCAGTGGCAGAAAAGAATTTGAGTCATGCACTAGAACAATTTATCCCAATTAACAGCATTGAAATCAATTAAGATAGGCATTTTTAAATGCCTATATAATTAAGATATCTTAGTAATTCAGCAACTAACCCAGTGATTTGCGAATATTTGTCAAATTTAAAAAATGAAAGAATGAATGAATTCAACTTTCCTGAAGGCTCAGAGAGCTAGAGAAAGTTGAACACAGCCTTTCATCTGGCAGTAGCATTACTGCTAATATGTGCAGGTGCTCTTGGGCATGAGAGGCGAGGAAGCTGATGAGCATCAACAATAGCTTTGAAATTTGCATAAAATGCTTATAGGAGGAACTATTTCCTGCTCCTTAACAACACACTGAGGTACCCACATGTGAAAACCCAGGAAGTTGCACTTGCAAATAAGTACCACTTATGTTCAGCTCCTTGATTACCTATTCAAATAAATGTACATGGTTTTATTTGAATGTGTAATCCTGTGTGAATGGGAGCATTCGAACAAACTCATTCAGTCCATTTATTTAGATCCCTGATGGCTCATTCTGGTAAAAGGCATGTGGAAACTCACTTTTCTTTCTAAGTCATTAACTGAAAGAAACATAATTTAAAGCATTTTGTTAAAATAACGTTAAGGATGTTGAGTTATTTTTTCCTTTCTTTATGGTGCTGTTGCATTGAATGGTAATACACAGAAATGCATGCAGCTCTACAGAGTGAACATACATTATGTATGACCTCAATAACATTCTACTGCATACAACGCCCTTATGTATAGCAATGAAATGTTTTTTATATGTCAAGGGTAGAAAATGGTTCCACTAGAACTAAAGGGAAGAGAAATGTTTCCTTACCACCCCTGCTGCTTCAACTATCACGAACTGCAGTTTTGGAGAGGGGAGGATTATTTGTGACAGTTTACTGGGTGGGGCACGGTATGTCCCAGGGAATTAGAAAAATGGTTTTTTTGGTGGGGGACATGGGTTTTTCTAATCCTTATAACTGTCCTCCAGAGCCGCTGATTTGGGGAGCAATATGCTTGGAGCTGAGTTTCCTAAATGTTAATCTGAGAACATCATATACAAGGTAAAGGGGAAAGATGATCTGGGAGGGAGTGAGTCAGCCCTGGAAGAGTCTGGGTGAGACAAAGAGGAACTGGAATGTCATGGCATCTATCTACAGAGGGAGACAAGGCTGTGATCAGCAGATACTGATGACAGAGGAAGGAACACAAGACCGACAGTCAACTGGCTATTAATGACTGCTCTCCTGAACCACATACCCTCCATCAACACACTCATGGACTTAAGCCCCGCGGGCATCTTCTAGAAATTAAAAATCCTCACAGTCTAGGACCAGCCACTGTGGAAATCAATATGGAGATTCCTCAAAAAACTACAACTGGAGGTTCCATTTGACCCAGCTATTCCCCTACTGGAGATCTTCCCAGAAGAATTAAAATCATCATACCACAAGGACGTATGCACCACCATGTTCATAGCAACACAATTTGTAATAGCTAAGTCTTGGAAACAACCTAAATGTCCAACAACC
>PVJO010022582.1:0-27754 GCA_004026905.1 Hystrix cristata | reverse complement strand
TCCCTTGTGGATGGTCCCCGCACGCAAGGCCTTGTCCTGCTCCACTGACCCGTGCTCTAAGCCACCCCATCTGTCCTGCTCTCCACAAAGGGCAGTGTGAAAATGCCCAGACCTGGTTTCAGGAACTCCCAGGGACTGGACAGCATGGAACACAAACCCAGGGCAGGCGCTCAAATTTAGCAATGCACAAGAATCGGACGGTCGCCAAAATGCAGATTCCTGGGCCACGTCCTCCAATCCTGTGAGGTGGAGGGGAACTGGGGCCCAGGAGTCTCACCGAAGCCCCCTCCCACTGACCCTGACTCTGGGCTCAAGGCGGGGCTGGCCAGGTCCTGGCCGTGAGGAGGGAGTCAGGTGGGCAGGCGGTGCACTCAGGAAGATGAGCGGGATGAAGACCGGCTTCCAGGCTGGGGCGGGGCCGCATCTGGCAGAACCTGTCTGCCACCGCTCTCGCTCGCTCGGGCGCCCCCCCCACCCGGCCGGCACAGGGGGTGTGGAGGGTTCCGGGGGCCGCCCTTCCTGCCCTCCCCCCACCTCCCGTGCCGCCAGCCCAAGTTTGCGCTTGGAACCAGGGAGGCTTGGCTGTGTCATTTGCCAACAGTGCAGCTGAGGCTCGGTCACTTTGGTTCTCTGGACCTCAGTTTTCCCCAGCACATGAGTGGCACGAGGTGACGGCCGCGCTGTCTCTGCAGGTCCAGCGGGCGGCGGATGGCCAAGGTGGTGCGCGACTTCCTGGTGGCGCAGCGGGTGCAGGCGCCCGTGGAGCTGTATTCGGACTGGCTGTCCGTGGGCCACGTGGATGAGTTCCTGAGCTTCGTGCCCACCTCCGACCCAAAGGTGAGTCCTCCACCGTCTCCTCCCCTTCCCGAACCCTCTGCCCCTGCCTGGCCTGATGGTGCCTCGTAGATCCAGGTCTACCCCATGTCCAGGGGACTGGGGTCAGCCCGTATCAATCGGGAGAGGCTTCCTGGAGGAAGTGAGCGTGTATACTCAGACCCCAATTCCTCTGCCCAGAGCCAGGAATAACGTTGATAATTATGGGTAAATTTACTGAGCACCTGCTATGTGCCTACTATGTGCTTCACGCATGCAATCTTCCACTAAGCCCAAGAGGTGGTGGTGTTATGATTGGCCCCCTTTTACAGGTAAGGAAACTGAGACTCAGAAGGGCCATTAACTCACTCAAGCCCACATGTCTTCAGGGGGCAGAGTAGGATTTGAATCCAGATGGGGAGGTGCTCTGGTCTCTGTACTAACCACTGGGCTCCACTACCTCACAGAGGGAACCAGGGAGGACATGGCCATCAGGGAGTGAGCAGGCCGGTGGCTCCAGGCCAGTGAGGGGGCACTCTGACTGGCTCTGCCTGTGCCCGTGATGGGGACTCTTCACTGGGACTTGAAGGCAGGAATAGGAATTCTCTGGTGGGCAAAGCGGGAAGGCCCCAGGTGGACTGGGAACATTGCAGACAGGCTTGTGGCTGGTGGTGGCATCGAGGGGCAGAAGGGAACCCCAGGTGTGAGCTGGCTCCTGAACTTGGGCCCACCTGGGCCTGGGTGTCCTGCACCAGGCTGCTGTACTCTGAGCCACCCCCTTCCTCTGTGCCAGGGCTTCCGGATGCTCCTGGCCAGCCCCAGTGCGTGCCTCAAGCTGTTCCAGGAGAAGAAAGAGGAGGGCTACGGGAAGGCGACCCAGTTTGCGGGTGAGTGCAGTAGCCCAGTCACCCTGGCACCCTGGGGACCTCCTGCTCTTTCGTCACCAGTCTGGGCACTGGTGGTGCCCTTCAAGGCTCTTCCCAGGCTGGTTTGAGCCTGTTCGATGCCCTTGGGTGCTTGGGGATGTGGGATGAGAGTACAGCCTTTCCTGGGTGAGGGGTGGGAAGCTGAGGGGCCCCAGGGCCTCGGATGAGCAGGGCAGTTCCTGTCTGTACCCCAGGAAAGGATATGGCCTTCCCCATGGGTGGACCTGGGTTCAAATCCTGGTCTTAGCATCTGCTGGCTATGGGCTCAGCCACAGGGAGTTCTGAACCTCTCCAGCCTCAGTTTCCTCTTCTCACCAGTGGAAGTGATAATGAGCTGCTCCTAGAACTGCTTTAATGCTTAATGATCAATTAAGTAGCCTCCCTGGAGGACTGTAGGTATATTCAGTGATGGTAGCTGCACTGTAATTATTAGGCCCTGAGCCCCACAGTCCCTTCCCAGGGTATCCGACCTGCCACTGGGTTGTACCTGCAGCTTCTGGCTTTCACCATGCTGGCTTCTGGCCCTGGCATGGGTTAGGGGAGTGTCCTGGCCGGGGTTGTGTCACCCCAGGTGAGGTGGCCCCTGGGGAAGGACTCGCTGGGCCCTGCACACTCTCTTTCTCTGGCAGGGTTAAGGCACAAGGCAGAGAGAAGCATTAATGAGATGCTGGCGGACAGGCACCTCAGGAGCGACAGCCTCCATGTGCAGGTGAGGGACACACAGCCTGGGCGCTGCCCAGGGTGGGTAATGGCCTGGGCCTGTGCTTGTCCTAGAGCTGCTGGGAGGCTGAGGCAGGAGGGAGCCCACAATGAGTGGGAAGGCAGAGCTGTGCCCTGGGGAGCCCTGGCCCTGCTGGGTGGTGGGGAAGACGATTCATTCCCATGGCAGCAGATCCGGGCTCCCCTCTGGAAGTGTGGCGGATGAGAGATGTAGGGAGAAAGGGATCTGGTGGGCGACAGTGCAGAGAACCAGGGCCTGAGGCTTCGGGCAGGGGCAGGGCTCCCCCACCATTATGCCACCATGTGCCTGGCACAGGGTGCGGGCACCAGCGGCCCTGGGCCCCGCTGGGCTGCTGACACCTCCCTTTAGTGCTGAGATGGGCAGCAGCACAAGCCACACTGTGGCTGGGACTGGGACAATGTGTCAGAGTGACAAGGACTTTTGGAACAGGACACTGCCCAAGCCCAGCATCAGCCCTGCCCCTTCCTGGCTCTGTGCCATGGGTAGGCCGCCCATGCCTCTCAGTCTCCCCATCTCAGGACCACAGTGGGGCCTGTATCGCAGAGCTGTGTGAGTCTCTAAGGAGCTGACAGGCGCTCAGGGCCACTTAGGTCCTGCTGGTCCAGGGCTGCCCACCACCTTCCTCCCCAGAAATGCATCGACTGGAACCGCGAGGTGCTGAAGCGCGAGCTGGGCCTGGTGGAGGGCGACATCATTGACATCCCGCAGCTCTTCTCTGTGAAGAGTGCCCAAGCCGAGGCCTTCTTCCCTGACATGGTGAGAGAGCCCGGCCTCAGGTCCTGCGGGCTCAGAGGCGAGGCAGCCCTGTCCCGGGGCTGAGGGACATGCTGGCTGTGTGGGCGGTGACAGCTCTGTCAGTGTCACCTCCGGTGTGCAGTAAGGGTGCTGTTGGGGCCTGGTGGGCGGGACTTGGGTGCTCTGCACATCCTGCAGGGTGCGGGAGGGTCCCCACCCTAAGGGCTTTAAGCCCTGCCTCAAGTGGAAAAGGAAAATGTGGTTTGATCCCAAGTGTTTCCGGTCTCTGTTTTGGTTCTGGCAGCCCCGCGGGTGACAGTCGAGTGCCTGAGTTGGGCAGGTGGGGCCGGCAGTGGCCCTGCTGACTCTCATTACCGAGACAGCTGAGGGGCAGATGAGCAGAGCTGACCTCACCGGGGTGGCACCGGGAGGGGCCGGAACGATGCTATCGGTGCAGCCTGGCCGGGGTGCCCATTGCTCTGAGAAACGGGCCATCCCTGTGCTGTGGGACCTGAGTGCCATCTCTGGCCTCAGCCTACTGGATGCCAGCCAGCACTCCCCTAGTTGGTATTTTAATTTTATTTTTATTTATTTATTTTTTGGTGCTGGGGATCCAACTCAAGGCCTTGTGCTTGCGAGGCAAACACTCTGACCACTAAGCTAAATCTCCAGCCCCTAATTTTACTTTTTGAAACAGAGTCTTGTGTAGTTCAGGCTGGCCTTGAACTCACCGCCATCCTCCTGCCTCAGCTTCCCTGAGTGCTAGGATTACAGGTGTTCCCCACCACACCCGGCTTAATGTGATTTAATTTTGATTTGAACAGCCGTGTGGCTAGTGGCTGCCATTTGGGCCATCAAAGGTCTGAGGGCCCCCTGGGCCCTGATTCTGCTGAGGGTGGGGAGCCCATGACCTTTGCCCTTCCCGGGCTGCGGCCTGCGGGCACCTACCTGTGGGGACCCCTCCCCGTCAGACGCACCTTCGGGTATTTTCCGGCTGCTGTCCAGGTGCCCCTACGGGATCGCTGTCAGTCCTCACCGAAAGGGTGTTCAGGGGACACTCGGTGACCTCCTTGTTCATCAGGTGGGGAAGCTGAGGCCTCCGGAGGACAGCAGGTGACTTGCCTGAGGTCTTGCAGTGCCTGGTCTCAGGTCCCTCACTTGGGAGGAGCAGAGACTGGCTGGTGGTGGCCATGAAGCTGGCTCCTCGCTCCTCTCCCTGCCCTTGGTCCCCCACTCCACCTGGTCTGTGCCGGCCATCCGTGGGCACTGAGGAGGTTCAGGCTGAGGCCAGGGACTGACCCATGGGCCTCTCAGCTTCACGTTGGTCCTGACCACTGCAGGGAGAGTGTGGGGGCCCAGGGTCCTGGACACCTCCCACACTGAGGCACCCGGGATCACCCCCCAGATGGCGGCCTGGTGTTCCCTTCAGACAGCATGACAGCCCCCTTACACCTCATGCCGTCACTCCAGGGCTGAGAGTTCCCCTGAGAAGCTGTCACATACCTGTCCAGGAGACTCTCATATTACTTAACAGTCTGAGCCACAACCACAGAGGGAGTCTGTGAGATTTAGTGATGATATATTGGACATACAGAAGATGCTCAATAAGTGGTAACATGATCGGGGCTGCCAAAGATGGTTGGGCAAGCCGGGCACTGCAGGAGCTCCTTCACCCCACTCATACCACTGTAGCTCTATAAATTTGTTCTTCAGGTTTCTGGCAGGTGGCCATAAAATCTCTTGTTATACATGACAATTTTCTGATAGATGGAAGAAAGTGTTGGAGGAAGGGGTGACTTCAGCTGGTTAAAATGTTATTAATCCTGCCTTCCAACCATGCTTCTGTTCCTCCTCTGCTTTCATAGCCCGAGTCCTTGAGGAGTCCTGGGGCCCAGCGATGCTGGGGAGGATGTGACAGGCCCCAGGGATGGGTTGCTGTAGCCAGTCCAGCCTCCCTCTTGCCTTCTGTCTTCTGCAGGTGAACATGCTGGTGTTGGGCAAGTACCTGGGCATCCCCAAGCCCTACGGGCCCATCATCAATGGCCGCTGCTGCCTGGAGGAGCAGGTGCGTGCCCTGCTGGAGCCGCTGGGCCTCCACTGCATCTTCATCGACGACTACTTGTCCTACCACCGGCTGCAGGGCGAGATTCACTGTGGCACCAACGTGCGCCGGAAGCCCTTCGCCTTCAAGTGGTGGCACACGGTGCCCTGAGCCTGCTCCCTCCTGCCAACCCCTCTGCCTTCCTGCTGGGGAACCTGCCCAGGCGAGGCCAAGGACACGCACCGGCCAGCCTCTCTCCTCTTGGGGGTCCTTGGCATGCTCCCCCCAATGCCTGCAAGTGTGCTGGCTGCTGTGGGCACCAAGCTGTAGGGGTGGACGCCACCCTACCTGGCCCGGGGAGGACTGACCCCATCTTCCCCTCCCCTTCCCCAGCCACAGCCCCCAGAGGCCCAGGACCAGAGGCCTTTGCACGTCCGAGCTGGCTGAGAATGGCTGCCCTCTCCCGGGGGCCCGAGAAGAGTGGTGTTGGGTGTGTACCAGCCGTAGGAGCCAAGCCCCCGGGGTCTGCTGTGAAGACCCCGGTTCTGGGCAGCTTCTGGCTCTCGACAGAACAGGAAGGGAGGTCCAAGGTGCCCTCTTTCCAAAGGGGACCCAGGCTGTGCCCCAGAGCCCCTCAGCTGTAGGAAGCAAACAGGGACAGGAAACCCGGGTGTCTAAGGGCTTGTTTTAGAAAGAAAGGAGGTGACGGAACCCCTTTAATACCTACCTCGGCCCTCGAAGTGTGCTTGTAACCTATCTGGAAGCCTTTAATTAGGAGAGCTGGGAGCTTCCGGCCCCAAAATGCTGAGAGGCAGAGAGGGATGTGGGGAGGCTCAGTAAGGAAGCCTGGGCAGGAAGGGCGAGGCTGGAGTGGCAGAGAAGGCCGGGCAGGGACCTCGGAGACTGGAGGCTTCTGTGCCCTGGGACTTCCAGGGCTTTGAACATTGGACTCTGAATCTGCAGCCAGCTGGCTGTTCCAGATGTGATGGGGGTGGGTCCCAGATGTTAGAAGAGGGTGGGGGACCATTAGGTTATCTCTAAAGGTGGGGCTTAATTTCCTTTAATAGTCTGTCATTATCCCCTTCCTTCTGCAGGCAGGGGGAAGGCTGATCCCCCGTCTCTCAGCAACCCAGGGCCATGCACACATGCACACACGCATACACGTAGCTTTGCCGGTGAGCAACCTTCCCATGGCAGGCCTGGTCCCTCCCACAGAAGGACAGACAGCTGTTGGCCAGGTTAATAGCCCTGGGAGACCACAGAGACATGAGCAGGCAGGCAGGCCTGACACTGCAGGGCCCAGGCAGGAGGGAGCCAGCCTGCCTCCTCCCCACCAGCTGGGGGGCTGTGGCCACAGTTAGTCCCTGGACCTCTGCCTCTCTGCATTTGTGGTGGCCTCTGGTGAGTTCTCAGACCAAACCAGCTACTGTCACTCTTCTAGGCCTGGAACAAAGGCTGCAGGGAACTGCTGTGGTTACCGAGGGTGGGTGGGAGCCCGGATCCTCCCCTTCCTGGAAACTCCCAGGCCCCTTTGCGAGTGAGCTCGTGCTCTGACCCTGGTGCCTTCCTCCTAGGATCAGACCCCGCCCAGTCTGAGTGGTGAAGGAGAAGGGGCTGAGGGTGCGGGTCGGCATCAGACCCCTCCAGGGAAAGGGCCGTGGGCGGGAGGGGAGCAGGCAAGCAGAGAGACTGGGAGTTGGGAGGTGCTGGAATTGCTCCTGGGGCCGTTGGGGTCCCGTGTCCTGCTGAGAATGTTCTGGTGACCACTCACCTCCTTTCTGATCAATAAAAACATCGGTATTCATTTCCTTTGCCTGTGTGCTGGGCTGCGGGAGGCGGGCACACAGGGCAGGGCCCTGCCCACCCCCATCCTGCCACTGGCTCCCAGGCTCAGCTCCTGCTGGCCACGGGCAGCCCACCCAGCTGGGGAGCACCCCGAAGTGAGCGAGTGCCAGGCAGGCCGCTGAGTCAGCAGAGCCCTGGCTCAGCACATGCCCGGTACCCTGGGGCCGACTGCCCAGCTGAGATGGGTATCGGAGAGGGACGTGCCCTACCTCTTCCTCTCTTGCTCTCCCCTGGGCCATCTTGGGCTGTGGGAGGGAGGTGGGGAGGAGGGCTGGGCCCCATCAGCCAGGACTCAGGAGGGCTGGCAGCAGGGCACCGGTCATCACAGTTCCACTCATCCCTGCCTGGGAAGGTCTATGTGACCTGATTTCAGGGACCTGAAAACATCGCCCCTCTCATCTTCTCCACTTGCTGCCACCTCAGATGACACCATTTAATACCCAGTAACTTGGTAACTTTATTTTGGGTTTTGCTGTGGACTAAGGAGGGAGAAGCGGCTGCCTTCAATCGCTAGCACTTCAATCCGAACAAACCATGGACCTGTTTCTGAAAGCCAGTATTAATTGGGGGAGACAAAGACACAGATCTACTTCCAGAGGGAGATGTGGGGTCTGAGCAGGAGGCTGGCCTGTCCCCAGCACAGTGGCCTTGAAAAGACCTCCACGTTCTCCCCCAAATATTCTCCAAGGCAGGCCAGGGAAACTGCGGGCTTTCCTCTGAACTTCGCCTCCTGTCCTGACCTGAGTTGGCTGCCAGGTCATTTCACAGCTGAGAAGGATGAAGATGTTTCTGGACCCAGACGACCTATGGCTCTCCTTGAAAAGAGCCCTCTTCCCAGAAATTAGGGTATAGGACCCCATCCCCATAGGACCCCTGTTCCCATAGGACCCCTGTCCCCATAGGACCCCTGGACCCATAGGACCCCTGTCCCCATAGGACCCTGTCTCAGGGTCCTGGGCAGTGCAGATGTGCCAGCAGAGGGCCCTGGGGAGCAGGCCTTGGTCCCCACCACCAGGGAGAAGGGAGGAACCTCTATTCAGCATCTCTGAGCCGCCGCTGGGCAGGGCGTCCTTGCCATTATCTGTGCCAGGGCTGGCAATTAGTCACATTTTCTACAGATGAGGAAACTGAGGCCCTGAGAAGGGAGACGCAGCCCCCCAGCTCCCCCTCACGGCTGCATGGTGGAGCCTGGACTGAACTCAAGATTCCTCTCCCCGCAGCCCTTATTCCTGCTGTTCCAGGAGCCTGAATGCCCTGCCTTACCTCAGTTGCCCCACCTGACAATTGAGCTGCCTATGCTGACAGGCTGAGCTCCTGCTGGCTGGAGACGATTTCTGTCCTCAGCATTCACCCTTCCAGAGGTTTTGGCATCCAACAATGATAGCAAAGGGGATGGGGCAATGCTGAGCTCCATGCTAGAGCTTGGCCAATGCCAGCCCGTCAGAGTGACCATTTCTCAGATGGGAACAATGAGGCCCAGAGTAGTTAAGTGACCCAGAACAGGAAGCCAGTCCTGCCTTTAAACCCATGCTCTAAAGAAAAAGGCTGAGTTCCTCAAGGGCATCAGAACTCTCTGGAGTCCTTGTGAAGATCCAGACGCCGGCTGCACCTCTAACCTGCTGCGTCAGGCAGGAGTGGGCCTGGGCATCAGCATTCCCGCCAGTTCGCCACTAAACCATATTGCTTGAAAAGATGCAGGAAAAGAGGACAAGGGGATGAGGAAGGGCTGAGATCAATTCCACACATCTCTGCCCATCCTCCTCCCCCGCCCCCAACAATCCTCCTTGCTCCCCGGCAGGTGCTTGTGGGGACCTGCTTCCCTTAGAACAAGAAATTAACTCTCTGGGTGCCAGAGCGGGAGCAACAGGTTCATATGCAAATATTGGATCCCTTCCGGCCAATCCTGAGCTCTTGACTCTGGGAAGGGGTTGGGCTCTCAGGATTGAAGCCAATAAGCTTGCACCCTATGCTGGAGGGGAGGAGTCGGGGACTTTTAAACCACATCTCAAGGGGCCTCTGGGGCAGTGCTGGGTTTGGTGGCCAAAGCCCAGTCCAAGGCCAGCATGTCGCTGCAGAGGATTGTGCGCGTGTCCCTGGAGCATCCCACCAGTGCTGTGTGTGTGGCTGGCGTGGAGACCATCGTGGACATTTATGGGTAAGAGCCAGAGGTTCCCAGGGGTTTGTGGGTCCTTAGTATTGACTCCTGTGGGCCTATCTCCCTGGGAGCTGAGCAGAGACTCCTTGGGGCTCTGGCCTGGCCTGGCTGCCCACGACTTAGCCTTGGCCTGGGCACAGCAGCCAATCAGGGAGGCTTTGGGTCCTGTCAGCTGTTTCCAGTGGGGCACTTGAACTGGAGGAGGCTGAGGGTGTAGAAAGACTTGCAGTGGCATCCAATAAAAACTCTGCCCGGGGGGCTTGGAGGCCACTGTTGCTAGACATTATCTCTGGCCAGATACCCTGCAGGCTGTGTTTGGTTGGGGACTGTTTAAGGTGCACAAGAATAGGGAGAAATGTACACCCACCCCTGCTACTCGCCTGCCAGCTTGCGAGTGAGGAAACAGAGTATAAATGTTTTTTAAAGATCCCATCTACTTACCTAGCTCTTGCCAGGTACCCAGGGCTGTTCTTGGAGTTGGCAGCCCCTGGAATTTAACTCTTGAACACAAACGCTGGAATCCCACCCTGACATCAGCTCTTGGCCTAGGCTCACAGAGGGGCAAGGCAGGGTGCCAGAGGGGAACCATTTACTCAAGTCCCACAGTTAAAGGGTCAAAACCAGGAGTTGAACCCATTCACAGTCCTCCTTAGAACATAGGCTTTCAGCTGCTTGGCCCTTGAGGAGGGGGGATTTCAGATGTGCCTCCTCCAGCCATTCAGCACTCTGCATTATACCCCAGCTGTGTGCCAGGCTGTGGCATTTGGAGGTGAGACCACAGCCCCTTTCTCCTAGGAAGCAAAGGAGAGTTTGGGTTGGGGTTTAATAAGGAGTCCCCAGGGAGCTGGCTTCTGAGACTGTACTGGAGGCAGCTGAGCAGGATGCCAGGAGGGGTGGGCACAGGCCCTGGAACTGTTGCCACCTCTCAGGCCCCCAACATTTCCCTGACCAGGTTCTCAACCTCAGTGCTATGGGCATGATGAGCCCTTGTTGGGAGGCTGTCTCAAGCAGTATAGGGGGCTGAGCAGCATCGTTGGCCTCTATTTACCTCCACCCCTACTTGTGACACCCACAAATGTCCCCAGATACTTCCAAATGTGTCCTAGGGGCAAAATCTCCCACTCTTAGCAAGTGTGCCAGACTAAGAGCTAAGCATTGGAGTGAACTTGGTGGGAAGCTGGATGATCACAGGGCATTGGATGAGAGGGGGAAGGAGCTGGTCAGGGCAGGGAACCAAGTCTGGAGCAGGCCCAGACCAGCGAGGCACCAGGACCTAAAGCCTGGTTGAGGAGGGTGGGCTTCGAGGGGTGGGAATGGGACTTGGTGGCTGTGAAGGACTGGGCAGGAGGGGAGTGGAGGGAGGAGGGTGCCTGCCACGCGGCGCCATCGCCCGCACCCAAACTGTGTGCTGTGGGCGTGACTCAGTGCCCCAGCTGCCTCGTGCCCCCTGGGCAGATGTGTCTCCAGTTTGACCTGTTCGGGGAAGGCTGGGGCCGTTCCTCCCCCACAGAGCTTCCTTGGAGGGTGGAGGATGGGTGGGGGCTACAGGGCAGTGGTGGGATAGCCGCAGTGGTGGGCACAGAGGATGCTGGGAGTGGGGTGGCCATAGGGTGGGGGTGGAGGCTCCAGCATCCGGGAACACTTGACATTCATCAGGTGTTCCTTCGGGGACCAGGGTGTGCCAAGGCACAGAGGACGCAGTGCACAGGTAGGCTCTGTCCCTGCCCCAGGAGCTCTGGCTGAGGTCGGGGACCTTCGTGCTGGGACCACAGAAAGGACCCCTGTCTTGGAAGGGGGGCAGGTCTGGGCTAGTCCCAAGGTCCCTTCTGGCCTGGAGAGGCCCCACTGTGGCAGTCCTCTGTGCCAGCCCGAGAAAGGGCGGGAGGTGTGGTGGCTCCATCCTGGTTGTGCGGCTGCACAGCTGTCTGACCTTGGGGAAGTCGCTTATCCCACCCAGGGCTCTGATTCCTCACTTGCAGAGTGTCCATGATGGCAAAATCAGTCATGGACTTAGTACCGGCTACCCAGAACTCACCGTCCTAAGCACTTTACATACGTTAATGGATTCTCACGGCCATTTCTGATGAGGAAACGGAGGCACAGAGAGGTTAAGAGACTAGCCCAAGGTCACACAGCCAGGGAGTGGGCCAGCCAGGATGTGACTTGAACAGCTTGGCGTTTTCTTCCAAGAGCTGTTGGTACGACTGGGCGGGATTGTGCACAGCTCTTGCCCGGCGCATGGTGAACACTCAATCATGGTCGCCACGACCATTGTTATCATTGTTATCATCACTTTAAGGCTCTGTCCTGAACCTGTGGACAACCTCAAGGGTCCCCAAATCTTCCATGCACCAATTGCCTGGGGACAGCCTCTGAGCTACACCAGGAGGAGGAGGAGTGGACAACACAGGAAGTAGCATGGGCCAAGCGGTCAGGGAAGGCTTCCGGGAAGATGGGCCAGCTGGAGCCTTGAAGGGCTAGAGCACGGGGCCCCTCGTCCGTGGCAACAGGCTCCACCCTGTCCTCCTGCCTTCCTGTGACTTGGAGATGGGCCGGCTCGGCTCCTGAGCAATGAGTCTCCAGACGGGAAAGGGGAGGGATTGCAGAAGGTGGCGCCCGAGTCACGCACCGCGCTGCAGGGTCTCATTCGCTCCTCACCGTGCCTCCACTGGATAGGTGTAAGAAGGGGCTCGGGGGACAGTGGCCCGAGATGTCCTCTCCTGCAGAGCCCAGCTGGGGTGCAGCCTGGGGCTCAGCAGATGCCAAGCCCAGGTCACTGTCCCCTCTCCGCTCAGAGCTCTCCGTGCTGAACATCTGTGTGGAGAAACGGGCTCAGACGTGAGTCTTGGGGCGGCAGAAAAGCTTGCTTCATCTCTACTTGGCGAAGTCAAAGTCCCAGGATGACTCTGGGGTGGCTCGCCCCAGGGCCTTTGTGTCACCTGCGTAGGAACAGGGGCTGGACCTGAAGCTGTGCCCAACCCCACGTTCCTGTGGGGCTGCGAACCCCTTTGGGGTTTGTCACATGACGGGATTGGAGAGCAGTCTCCAGACTGGCTCAATGGAGGCATCTGAGGTCTCACTCACCCCACCATTTTCTGCATGGGGAAACTGAGGCTCAGAGTGTAAAATGACTTGCC
This sequence comes from Hystrix cristata, assembly GCA_004026905.1. NCBI lineage: Eukaryota > Metazoa > Chordata > Mammalia > Rodentia > Hystricidae > Hystrix > Hystrix cristata. The sequence goes on along the minus strand of PVJO010022582.1, from coordinate 15,360 downwards.
CAGGGTCACAGAACCAGTTAGGGGCAGAGCTGAAACTCAAAACAGGGTCTCCGGAGGAATCTGAGCTGCAGAGATGTGGAGATGGCCTGGCTGGGGTCCCTGCTGGGGCTGCAGGATCTCGGTGCTGGCAGATTTGGCTCTAAGTGTCCGAGCTCCCTTAGTGCCCACATGCACAGCCGCAGGCACCCCACATTCTTGAGCCCCCAGAAGTGTTAGGTCCGATCTGCTTGGCTGCAGGAGGGGCTGGGACACGGCACCCCGGAGGGCACTGAACCTTTCTGAGTCCCTTCCTGGGGATTTGACTCCCACTGACCTTGAGGGTGCACATCTCGTACACCTTGACCCCAAGAAGCGGCATTTGGAAACACTGGAAGGCACAGTCCACCCTTAAGGTACATGAGAGGCTGCCCCCTGGCTTCCTCTAACAGAAAGATTCCCCCTTTCTGTTAGCAGGTGACTCCCAAGGGCCACACCTGGTGACAAGCCGTCAGCCTCCTCTCTGCCAGCAGAGACTCTGCACCCTGGCTCACAATGGAGCCACCCGGGGACCTTACAAAAGTGGGCTAGGCTGGGGTGTAACTGAGGGGTAAAGCACCTGCCTCACCCTGGGTTCCATCCCCAGCAGGGCATCAACAACAACAAAAACCCCAGAAACTTTAAATCTCTGCCTGGTCCCCCCTCAGGAAGCCTGGCTGGCCTGACCCGTGGGGGTCCAGCCCTGTGGCTTCTCCGGGACCCCCCTGGGGATGAAAGGACACCCAGGATTGAGACACTGTGCCAGCCGGGGAGAACAAAAGAGCTCACGCCACTCAGAGGTGCCTAGTGTAGCCAAGAGCCCTGAGTTTGCACCCTCGTTCTGTCACCATGGTGTCATTTGAGTGGCTTTCTGCTCCTCCTGGGCTTCAGTTTCCTAGCTGGTCCCCTGAAGGGGTCAACATAGAACAGTGGGTTTCGCACTCTGCTCACGGGGGCCTCAGAGTCCCCTCCTGGGTGTGACAAGGCAGCTCCCCTTCTGTCCACACTGGGCTTTTGACGTGGAGCTCTGAGCTGTCCCACAAGGAGCAGGGTGATCAACCTTCGCTCCCAGGAACTGTTCCGGCTCTGGAGAAAGGGTTGTGTGGCTGCCGCTTCCCTGCGGGTGGCTGGGCGGGGGATTGGGAACGGCCATGGTTTCCTGAACCTGGTTCTGCTGGGGCGGCTGGCAGAATAATTGGGGGTCTGGCACCGTCCCAACTGGGGAGGGGCAGCTGGCACCGCCACCCAGAACTGAACCGTCTGGGCCTTGGTCTCCTCTACCCCATACAGCAGCCCAGAGGGGCCCTCGCTGATTGCCCCGTCTGTCTTCCTGTTTCCAGCTATAAGGACCTTGCCCATCAGTTTCCCAGCACCTGAACTACTGGGTTTTGTTCTAGAAGCTGGGCCTCTGAGCCCATTTAAAGAGAGGATGGCTTTGGGCTTGCTCAGAAGGGAAGACAGAGCTACCGATGAGGCCTGGCTCTGTCACCTGTCAGCTGCGGGACTTTGGGCAAGTTACCTGCCGTCTCTGACCTCATCTGCAAGGTGGGGATGACAGTGCATACATCTCACGGCTGTGGGACGTCCACCATTATTGTTACTGTCCTGGTCAGCAAAGAAGGGGGCACGAGGGTACAGAGGGCTGTGGTTTCCCTCCCCAGGGGACCAGGTCCAGCCTTCTGAGGCAGCCCTGCCTCAGCCATGGTCCTTGGACGTCCAGTCAGTTTGAAGTGCAGACCCTGGCCGCCCGCAGCCTCGCTGCTCCTGGGAATCTGCACGTGCAGTAGGGCAGCTCTGAGATTAGTCCCCTTGAGGGCACCTGCTGGCCTGGTTTTACTACTGGGTGTTCTGCACCCCAGGAAACAAACGCCTGGATCCCAGCAAACCAGAGCCATTTGTCGCCTTGCTGCGCATCACCCCCACCACCCCTGAGGCCGGCTGGGAGGGCCTTGCAGGTCCTGTGCATGGACAGCCTGTTGTCCAGGAAATGGGGAATTTGGATCCTCCTGGACCTGATGCAGGCTCTGCTTCCAGCGGCCAGTCTTTTGATCATCCCAACACTGCTTCCACAATGGGGCACGAGCACTGGACCAGGAGTCTGGAGCCCTACCTCCTGGTCACTTCTCTTCTGGGCCTCAGTTTCCCTAGCAGTGCAATGAGAACTGACTTTCACTCATTCCGAGTGTTTTGGGCATATCTGCTCCTCCCACCTCCTGGCATCTCCAGCAGATAGATGCAGATGCTGAGGCTGGGGAGGCTGAGTGACCCCTCAAACTCTCCCACCTGGTGAAGTGGGGAGCTGGGTTTTGAACCCAGGCCGCCTGACCCGGGGTCCACAGGCTTAACCACCTTGCCGCAGCTCCATCGTGGCGCTCCTCCCGATCCAGAACCATAGCTGGCTCCCCATTACCTAGGGGAGAAATGAAAACGACCCCACTGCAGCCTGCGTCTACACTTGCCCTCCTGCAGCTCCAGGTGAAAATCCCTCCGCTCAGACCCGTGTCCTCTGGGAAGCTGCTCCAGGCACCCAGCCCACTCGCCAGTGCCTCTCCCCACCTGTTCCCTGCACCCTAATTTACTTTAATAACGCACTCCCTGTCCTGGGCGGCGTTCCAGGCCTCTCCTGTCTGTTACGCCTCGTGACTGTGAGGTCAGCCACGGGTGTCATTATTCACTTTATAGGGGCCCAGAGAGGCCGAGTGATTCAGCCAAGGTCGCCTGGCTGATGTGCAGCCCCGATTGTGTGACTGCCGAGCCCTGGATGGCTGTGGCTCCCTTCCCCATCTTGGGACGGGCCCTTCCTGGCCAGGGCTGTTCCCAGCTTCCAGGGATCCCCAGTGTCTCACGGGGGTGCCCCAGGGAGCGGGGTGAAGTGCCTCAGCACAGGGCTGGGACTGGGGACTGAGTTTTCACACCAGACGGGCCATTGAGGACAGCCTGAGGGACAGCTTGGGGCTGGGGACTTCCACCAAACCTTACTAGCTGCCTTGGCTGCTAGTGCTCAGCTGGCTGAGGATGTGGGGCACGAGAGGGGCCCTTCGTGCCCGGGTCCATCTAGGTGTCTCTCTGCCTCCAAGGGGACAGGGCCTGCTGCAGGGCAGCCTTGTGAGCTGGCAGGATTCACTCGCTCATCCTGAGACTCAGTTTCCCCAGGGCTGAGTGGCAGTCACAGCCCCTCCTCCTGAGGCTGCGTTGAGAATGGAAGGAGCTGGGGCACAGATGGCTGATCAGGGCCTGCATGACGAGTGTGCAGTGGAGGGGACCTGGGCTGTCATTATTCTCTGGGGCAGAAGTGGGCAAGAGTGTGGATGCAGGAGCTGCAAGGCCTGCCGCTTCCTAGCAATGCAGTCCGGGGCAGGCTCCTTACCCTCAGTTACCCCATCTGTAAAATGGAGAGAATACTCATACCTCCCTCCCAAGATGATAGAGAGAATTTTGTGGCATAACAAACATAAAGAAACTTGAAGAAGGCTGACACAGAGCAAGGGCTCATCCAGGAAGCCTCCTCAGCCCCTCCAGCTCACAGTGCCTCACCCCGTGTGGTTTCCCATGGAGCCACGTGTCCCGGTCCAAAGCTGCATCCGGCTACCCTGGGCAGGCTGGCCCAGGCTCCTTGGAGGATCCGAGGCTCTGGGGCAGCAGGGAGAGCGGTAGGTACCTGCTTCTGCCCGGCAGTGCTCAGCACATAGTGGGGACTGCCCCATGAGGGGATGAGCAGGCTGGTTTCCGAGCAGGATTTCCAGCCTAGTGGGAAGCGGGGGAGACACAGTGCCAGAGTTTTAAACCTACCATTGTTGTTTGACCAGATCGGGGCCAGCTTTTCCACATGCCCCTGCAGCACTCTGCAATAGTTGGGTCTCGGAGTCAGAGGCCCACGTGCAAATCTGGCTTTCCCATTTGATGCTATGTGACCCCCGTTTATTACTAGACCTCTCTGAGCCTCCGTTTCCCATCTGTCAAGTGGAGATGTTGCTGTGTATCCTGAAGACTTGGGAAAGGAAGTGGGATATAAACTATAACACCTGCCGAGGGAGACGCCAAGGTTCTGGGCACCATGGCGGTGGGGTGAGGGGCACGAAGCACACAGCTGGCTCCTGGGAGGTCGGGAAACTCAGAAGGGAGATAGATGTTCGTAGCTGTGGGACATGGGACAGCGTGCGTGTCTGTGCGGGGACCATGATTCGGGGGCCTGAGCAACCCAGCCCAGGTGACCCGAGAAGGCTTCCCCACGGCTCTCTGTCCTTCCCAGGTCAGTTCCCGAGGGCACAGACACGTTTGAAGTCTACGGGACGCCAGGGGTGGACGTCTACGTCTCTCCCAGCACAGAGAGGAGACGGGAGCGGCGTGCCGACTGCAGACGGTGGCACTTCGATGAGGGCTTGGAGATCATCGTGGTCATGAATTCCCCCAGCAATGACCTCAATGACAGTCATGTGAGCCGCCCCCCCCCAGGTCAGGGTGGGGAAGCAACAATCGGGCTACAGGAGGCCCCGCAACCCGCTTTCTAGGGTACAGGGTCACTGTGGCTGAGCGCCTGGCCCTGGAGCTGGGGTTTGAATCCCAGCACTGCGATTTACAAACCCAAGCTGTGTGTCCCAGGCATCGGGGACTCCTGTGCCCACCTGTAAAGTGGTCGTCACAATCCTTCCCCCTGGTGTTGGTGTGGGTGGGTGGCAACTGGCGCCTGCTCCTTTTCTCCCTTCCCAAGGCTGCTGGAGAAGAGAGGAGTCACCTAGTTCTGTTCTGCTGGGCCTCAGTTTCCCCAGCTGCAGGCCAGGGGCTGGTTTGGTGATCTCTGCCTCTTAGAGTGGCAGAGTGAAAGCAAGTGTAGGAGAGGGACGCTGCTTCTTCCCAGGGAGACACCCGTGGAAGTGACGCTTCCTAAGGTCCCTCACTGTCTCCCATCCACTCTCTCTCTGACCCTCTTTGCGGGGTTTCAGGGCATTTAAGATGTGGAAGAAGTGAGGCCCCTCCAAGGGACCAGGACTTGGTAGTGAGAAGTGGTTTCCCACTCCATGTCTAGAGCAAAGTTCTAGAAATTGGTCCTTTAAGGACCACTGACCACAGTCACTGTGTGGCTGTCACCTCATCCAGCCATCACTGCAGCCCTGAGAAGCAGGGCTGACCCCCTTTCACAGGGGGGCAACCAAGGTTCACAGTCCCTGTCTGAGGCTCCAGAGCCAGGACTCAGCACAGGTGGGGCAGGCTCCCCATCATCTCACCTCTGTGCCCATTCTGTATCTGAGTCAAGCCTCTCCCTGAGCTCTGTGAGGCCTGTAGAAAGGACTGAATGGACCCATTTACTGGATGAAGAAACTGAGACTGAGAAGGGGCGTGGCTTAGCTGGCCACATGTCCTATCAAGTAGCAGAGTTGGCGGGGACAGGATAAAATGCCTGGAGCAGCATGGGAGGACTGGCTGGGCTGTGAGGGCTCCTCCCAGGGCCCTGCAGAACCGGGGGCTGAGCAACTGCCTCCCCACTCTGAGTTCCTGGCCCCAGTGGCCTCGCGGACCGAGGGTGGTCAGGGTCCTCCCGCCCCGCCTTGCCTTTGGGATCCGGGCAGCTGTAGATCTGGGGAGCAGGCCACGGCAGGACCTTGGCACATGGGTGTGTGTGATTGCAGGATTTAGGGGCTCTTGGGACTGAGGGCAAAGTAACCTGTGCAAGATCCTCACCCTCGAGCTGAGAGCGGGACCTCAGAGCCCGAGTGCAGGGGACCCACATCTGGAGGGAATGTGCTGGGGGAACACAGGCTGGAGGGGACTGTGATGGGTCTGCTCCAGCCACCTGTCCTCATCGCCAGCTTTACTTTCACCCTAAGTGGTTATAGGGTGATGATTCCAGAGCTCCGCCCTTGACCCGCCCACGATGTCAATAGCTGGCATTTCTTGGGCACTTCCTAGGGGCTCGGTCTCTTTTCTTGGGTGGGGGGGCTCAGTCTCTTACGAACATTGTTTCTAAGTTGCACACAGTCCTCTGAAGTAGGTGCCTATCTGTTCCTGTTTGGCAGGTTTTTGTTTGTTTGTTTGTTTTGTTTTTTCCCTCCATGCTGGGGATTGAACCCAGGGCCTTCAAACTGAGCTACATCCCCAGGCCTTTTTTTGTTGGTGTCTTTTTTATTTCGAGACATGATCTCACTAATTTGCTAAGTTGCCCAGGCTGGGCTGGAACTGTCGATCCTCCTGCCTCAGCCTCCCAGAGTGCTAAGATTACAAATGTGTACCACCATACTAGGCTTATGTCCTTGTTTTGCAGATGAGAATACTGAGGCACCTCCGAGAGGTAAAGGGTGTTGGCCAAGGTCACAGAGGATCTGGGCTCAAGGCTGGGCCCCCTGAGTCCCACTGATAAAAACCTTGGCTTGGACAGGGCTCCTGAACCCTGACTCGTCCAAACACCTCATTTCACAAAGGTCAAACTCAGACCCAAGGAGGAGCAAGGTCTGCCAGACTCACACAGTAGGTCGGTGGTGGGGCCAGGATCCAGGTCTCCATAGAATCCCTCACAAATTGTTCCCATTCACAGATGGACCAACTAAGGCATGGGAGGTTAAATGGCTCAGAGGTGGCTGAAGGAAGAACTGGGCCGAGGTTCCTGACCACGTCCCACCAGGCCTGTCTTGGGCTCGAGGCTCTTGGCTTCCCCCAGCGTGACTTGGGCTGTCTCTCTGCAGGTGCAGATTTCCTACTACTCCAGCAGCGAGACTCTGCCCCTGGCCTACGCCGTGCTCTACCTCACCTGTGTGGGTAAGTCGAGGCTGGGCAGTGGCTGCGGCCCAGGGCCTGGCCAAGGGCAGAGAGCTGGTGGTTGGCAATGATACCAACTCGGATCTTTATTACAAAGTCAATTTGTTTCATTTTTAAAAATTAAAGAAAGACAGGCACATTAGAAATTTTCAATAGTACAAAAGAGTATATGCTGAAAAATAAGCCCAGACTTTCGGTTCCCTACGGTCAGCATCCTTTTGAGAAAAGCCGCCCTTGTGCCAGCAGATATACCCTTGCAGTATGGCCACCCTTTCCGTGAGCAAACAGCAGCACACTCTAGACCAGGAACTGGACCTTGCTTTTTACAACTTACATGTTTTCTGCAAATTCTCCACAATGAGATGTATAGACTCCATGCAAGATGACTCAGACGCTGAACTGTCAGACAGCAAATGTAACGTAACCCTCACGCCTGTGTTAAAAGATCTCACAGAAAAAGTGGACGGCATGTGAGAGCAGGTGGGAACTGCAACCGAGAGATGAACAGTGTAAAGAGGAGTCAAATGGAAATGCGGGCAAGAAAGATCAGAGCAACAGAGAGGACAAAGCAATAGACTCGATACGGCTGAAGAAAGAATTGGTGGACTGGAAGACAGGTCAAGAGAAGTTACCCAAACTGAGACACAAAGAGAAGAAAAAATGAAACAGAACAAAGCAGAGGTGTAAGAGCTGTCTGAACTCAGTGCAATTACCATCAAAATCACTGGCGATGTTTTAATAGAATTTTATAGAGCTGATCATAAAACTCGCAAGGAAGCACTCATGTATAGACTCCATGCAAGATGACTCAGATGCTGAACCATCAGACAGGAAATTTAACATAACCCTCATGCCTGTGTTAAAGGATCTGACAGAGATCCTTTAGGATCTCTCTTGGCAAGAATTGCCAAGACGATTTTGAGAAAGAACAACGTTGAAGAATTCACAGTACCAGATATAAAGACTTTTTCAAGTTCTAGCACTTGAAACAGTATGAAATTTGTGTCGGGTTAATTATATAGACCAATGGCACCTAAGAATGAAAGAACTTGGAGCCCTACCTCACACCATACTCAAAAACAAGTTTCACATGAATTAAAAATCTCAAGATAAAAATCAAAATGGTACAGGAGGCTGAGGCAGGAGGATTGCCTACATGAATTCAGGGCCAGCATGGACCACATAGTAAGACCCTATCTCAAAAAAAAAAAATCATAGAGGTTTTTTAAAAGCTTATTGTTGTAAACTTTAGCTTGAAAAAGGTTTGCTTTAACAAGGCAAAACCAAAGCACAAACCACAGAAGAAATATTGGTAAATTAGACTATTTTAAAATTTAAAACTATGTTACAGCAGGTTCCAGTAAAAGTCAAACTATGGGCTGGGAGAAGAGGCTTGCAATGCATATGTTGACTCAGCGCATAGATACTATGGAGCAGTCCAATAAAAAGTAACGAACAGATAGAAATGGGCTAAAATGTGAACAGGCATTTCATGGAGGAGAAAGCCCCTTGGTCAAAACCCAAAGCAAAGATGCTTAACTAACTGAGAGTTGCCACGGCTGTGGGCCTGGGCACCTTCTGTGGGGACAGGTGGGGGTTTGCATTCCTACAAGCACCCAGATAGCAATTAGCCACAAAGGTGCAAATGCTTTCTCTATCGGTGACTTTTGCAGAAGCAGCTTGTGGGTCGAAGGGGAAATATATTTTAAATGTTGACGGATATTCCCAAAACAGCTGTGTCACTTGATACACCTGTCCGTGGTGCACTGGTACAGGGCGACTTACTTCCTGCACAGTACCAGCCTCTTCCAGTGTTTCCTGTCTCGTAGGAACCATCTCCTTCATGCTTGAATTTGCCTTTCTTCGTTTAGGAGTGAGCGTGGGCATCTGCCCCCAACCCTAAACACAGGCCTCTGTGACCGCAGCTCCTCGCTTCCCCCAGACACAGCCACTGCTTTGGGATCCATGTTTCCTGGCTTTTCTGTGCGGTCTGCTCACCTGAATGCCCACACTAAGTGGGAGAGTCCGGTGTGGCCCTCTGAATTTTAAATGGAGGAATCATGTTGCCTTCACCCTTTTCTATTTCTTCCATCATTGCTTGGTGTTAGGTATTTTTTCATATGGTAAATCACTTATTAAAGTGTATTTCTCTCCCTTTCTCTCTTCCATAAGAACCAGAAGGTTTCTGTAGATGCAAGAAGACTGGTTCTGACCCCTTGTACATTCCATTTGTGTAGTGAGATCTCCCCTGGTTTCTGGGGAGAAATGTTAGGACGTTAGAACAGGTTGGGGGTGAGGAGGATGGGCTGGGACTTGGGGAAGGGGAGTAGCTGCCAGAGTGGAGGTTCGGAAAGGCCGCACGGCCAGCAGGTGGCAGAGCCCAGACTCACATCTGGGTCAATCTGATGCTAAAGTCCAGACTCGCTGTCCCATTCCAAGATGCGCCAGCTTCATATGGAACCAGGCTGTCCCTGGAGACGCGGGCTCAGTGTGGAGTATGCCCCAGCAGCGAAGGCTCTGGGGATGTAGAAGAGGGAGCCATCAGGGAAGCCCTCCTGGAGAGACAGCCTTTGGCTCCAGCCTTTGCTCCGATCCCTCCTCCTCCCCAAGACCTCTTTCGGCAGCCCAGGGAGGGAGGCCTCAGGCTCCCGCCTCTGTGTTGTGTCTGGTGGGAGATGACGAACATCTGCCCAGTCCCAGATGGGCCCTGAGATGAAGACTAGAAACAGAAGCCACAGTCTGTCTTGGGCCTCTGGGCGCCTCTCAGGAGCTCACCTACCACCTCCTCCTGCAGACATCACCCTGGACTGCGACCTGAACTATGAGGGCAGGCAGGACAGGAGCTTTGTGGACAAGGTAGGCTTCTCGCCTGGGCCGGGACAGGGGAGTGGAGCTGGGCTGCGAGGGGAGAGACCATTACAGGCCTGCTTCTGCCTCTCAGCAGATGCTAAGTCAGAGAAGCCAGAAGAGGACCAGGCCTGACTGGGGTGGGGGTGGGGTCTCCGGCCAGGAGAAAAATCACCACCCAGAACTACTAAGCAGAGGTTTCCAGCCATGGACTGGACCTTGGTTGATCAGAAAAAGTTTTGGAATTATAATCTAGGTCAAGCGTTGGCAGACATTTTTTTTAGAGAAAAGCCAAAGGGTAAATATGTCCGTCTTTGAGGGCCAGACTGCCTTGCTTCTGCCACTATAGCGTGAAAGCAGCAATAGCCAAGACAAACTAGTGACATGGCTGTCTTCTGATAAAACTTTATTACAAAAGGAGGCAGGGAGCAGGGTTTGCTGACCCCTGATCTAGGGTCAGCATACTTGGAACAGTTTCTACCGAGCATGAACTGTTAAACGTCCTCGGGCCCAATTGTGGCGGCACTAAGTGCACCGAAAGTTCAGAGGAGGTTGAGGTGGGGGAGGGAGCTGAGAAGTGTTCTCTGAGGGTGCAAGAGGAAGGGCATGCTGCGGCAGGAAGGGTGGGAGCAAAGGTGTAGAGGGTGGTGAGGAGGGATGAGACGGTGTGAGGGGCGTGTCCTTGGAACCGGGAGGTTGCCTGTAGAGAAATGGCGCATGGGCTGGAGGCACATCGCAGACAGCCATGACAGACAGCTCTGGCCTGGACTTGATGCCGCGGGCACGAGGGAGCCACTGACATTTCTTGAGCAGGGTGTGCCTCGGGGAAAGTGGACTTCTCCCTCGAAGGGCAGGTGAAAGTTTAGGAGGCTGGTGGGAGGTGCTGGGGGGAGGTGCAGGTCTGGCCAGCACCCCACTCGCCGGCTGTTTCCCACCGCAGCGGCAGTGGGTCTGGGGGCCTGGCGGATATGGAGCCATCTTGCTGGTGAACTGTGACAGAGACGACCTGAGCTGTGATGTCCCGGACAACCGTGACCAGCACATGCGCTGCCTGCGAGGTGAGGGACCAGGGACACCTGGGTCCCTGGGTGTCCCTGCTGTAACCCCACAGGGGTTCCCCCAGGGGCCAGGCTCCCGAGGCCGAACTGGGGGCCAGAGGTCCAGCTCCCAGCTCCCAGCTCCCGGGACCCTGATGTTCGCGGAACCCAACTCTGGCCAGAGGCCCAGGCCCCTGGCGCCCACGGGGTGCTCCCATCGTTTGAGCCCCTACTGTGTACCATGCCCTTTCCCCACATTCCTCTTCAATCCTCCAAGCGGGAGGGTACCACCCCCCAGTGTAGAGACAGGACACTGGGGCTCAGGGGCCGGGATCCCTGAAGTCGCAGTCACTGTGGTCAACCCGGGCTGCCCTTCCCAGTGGCAAACCCGGACTCCCGCCCCACATGCTGCCGGCCCTCCTGTGACGCTCACATTCTGAGTCTGCCAGGGCAGCCACTGTCATTTCACACTCCTCCCGGCAGATGAGGAAATATGGGCCCGGAGGGGGACATGAAGTAGCAGGACATGCCACATATACTTGGCTTGCTCTTAATAGAGTCCTTGTGATCTGGCCTTGACACCCGTGGTCCTGCGGAGGGGGAGTAGGAGGGGCACTGGGGATCCCAGGTCCCTGGGTCACTTCCCCCTCTCTGGCTTCACAGATCTGGAAGACATGTCCGTCATGGTCCTGCGGACCCAGGGCCCTGCAGGCCTCTTCGATGACCACAAACTTGTCCTCCACACCTCCAGCCATGATGCCCGGCGAGCACGGGTCTTCCATGTGTGCGGTGAGTCCCATGCCAGGCCCAGGCCCGGGGGCCTCTTCTCCTGTGAGCAGAGCCTCTCCCAGGCTCTGCTTGGGGCCCGGGAGAGGCCTGGGGGTCATGGTGAGAATGGTCATAAGTGGGGTGCAAACTCAATTGTGTATTTTGATAGCAATGATGCCTAGAAGTGGGATTCTGGGTTAGGGGTAAAGTTCCTTTGTTGGACTGTGGGAAGTAATACCACCCCACTGTGGCCGCCTGGGTGGCATAGCAAGCCTCCATCCAGTGGCAGCAGAGGGAACTGTCAGAGCCTCAAAACCCGTGGAGGTTGGAGGTCCCTCACGGTCCTGGGCCCACCCAAAGGCACGGCCCTCCTCCCCTCCCAGGCCCCAGGGACTCGTGCGAGGCCTACAAGTGCGTGCTGGGCCAGGACAAGGTGTCGTACGAGGTGCCCCATCTCCACGGGGACGAGGAGCACTTCTTCGTGGAGGGCCTCTCCTTCCCCGACGCTGGCTTCCCAGGGCTTGTCTCCTTCCATGTCACCCTGCTGGATGACTCCAACGAGGTAGGGGTGGCCGGGCAGAGGGTGAGAAACGGGCTCCATCCCTGGTGGGCATGGGCGTTGCTGGCACTAAGGAGCCCAGGCCTCTTTGCCACTCCACCGGCTCAACTCCATCTTGCAAGGGGCTTCGCTAAGGATCGTGGTGGTAGGACAGATTCCTGCTGTGCCGCTGGACTCTGAGTCCAGTGTTTGGGCTGCCTTCTGCAGGACTTCTCGGAGACCCCAATCTTCACGGACACCGTGGTGTTTCGGGTGGCACCCTGGATCATGACGCCCAGCACCCTGCCGCCCCTGGAGGTGTACGTGTGCCGGTCAGTCTCGGAAGGGATGGGCGTCCTCGGCCCAGAGGCCCCTCCGGTCCCCGGACCCCGGCTCTGAGCTGCTCTCCTTGGCTTGTCCCCAGCGTGAGGAACAACACGCGCTTCGTGGAAGCCGTGGCGGAGCTGGCGAGTCAGGCGGGCTGCAAGCTGACGATCTGCCCGCAGACCGAGAACCGCAATGACCGCTGGATCCAGGTAACCACAGTGACCAGGCCACTGTCCCGCAGGGCGAGGCTGGGCCGCCCTACCTGGGGCTCCCGAGGAGCGAACGCCCAAGAGGACCTGTAGCTTCCAGACTCTTGCTATCCTTTCTAGTTCAAGACCTAGAGCCTCGCTCCAGAAACCTCCGGCGCCCCAGGTGCACTGTTGCTGAATTTGACACGCTCCGAGCTGGGCCTGAAGGGATGGCCAAGCTGCCAGGCACATGTTCCCGGCTCGCGGCTGAGCAAGGAGGCAATTTTGCTCCCCAAGGGCCATTGGCAGTACTTGGAGACCTCCCTCGTTTTTTCTTCCTACTTTTTTGGCAGTACCAGGGACTGAACACAGGCCTTCACTGAGCTACAGCCCCAGCCCTTTTTTTTGAGACAGGGTCTCACTAAGTCACTAAGTTGCCCAGGCTGGCCTCGAACTTTTGATCCTCCTGCCTCAGCCTCCCTGACTAGCTGTGTGCCTTGGACAGACAACTGGACCTCTCTGGTCCTCCTTTCCTCTTCCAGCACACCAGCAGGCAATGGCAGCTTCTCTGCAGAGTTTGCTGTGAGGGTGAGTGGAGTTAGTGTTTCTGAAGGCTTCAGGTGGGGCCGTGTGCAAACTAGCAAGCTGCGCATTGAACACTTAGCTCATGGTGGGGTCAGGACTGACCTGGATGTCACAGGTCTGAGGAGGAGGCCTATCTGCCCTCTCTGGTTCCTTGTCCCTGATCAGCTACCAAGCCCTTGTGACAAAGGTGGAGGCCAGAGGGGCTGGCTGGTGCCTAGTGGCCATCCCCAGGCCCTCTCTGCATCTACCGTGTCTGGTCCAGCACAAGGACACCACAAGGACACTCCAAGGTCATATCCGTACTCTCACCCGCTGTCTTGCTATGTGGCCACAGGCAAGTGAACTCTCTCTCCGAGCCTCCAGGCAGCAGGCAGCCCACTTCTGCCCTCCCTGACGAGACTGAGAACTCAGGGGTGCAGCCTTCCACCCCGGGGACCTGGCACTGCACAGGTGGGGCACTGCGCCGCCCACAGCGGGCACCTCTCCTCCTCGGCAGGATGAGATGGAGCTGGGCTACGTGGAGGCGCCACACAAGACCTTCCCAGTGGTCTTCGACTCCCCGAGGAATGGGGAGCTGCAGGAGTTCCCTTACAAAAGGATCCTGGTGAGTGGTTGGCTGCACCCCGGCCAGGAGCCTGGGGAGTGTCACCCTGAGGGCCCCACCAGAGGGAACAGAATTGGGAGCCTTTAGGGACGGGAGGGCTACCAGGTACAGTACAGGCGATGCCCAGTTAAATTCGAATTTCAAGAAGCAACATGTAGCTTTTTCTTCTAAATATATCCCAAACATTGCTCGGGATAGACTTATACTAAACCCAGCGTACTTATCTGCAGTTCAAATTTCGCAAAACATCCTGTGTTTTTATTCAATACATCTGGCAGCCCAAATGGAGGAAGCAGGAGGGCATAGGGATGGAGGTCCAAGTAACCCTGCCCTGTCCTCGATGGCATCTCACGTCCCTCTGAGAGGTGGCCCTGAGAAGTCTGAGGCTCACCGGCAGTCCCCAGCCTCTGGTCCCCAGGGAGGCTACTGCTGAGTGTCTGATAGGGCTACAGCGTCACTGAGTCCTCCTTCTGTCTCTGTGACCAGGAGATGCCCCTGGCTGGTAGGGGAGCAGGGTCATAGGACCTGAGTGTCTCCCAATTTCAGCCACAGTGCATGTGTGAATTGCTGCCTGGGTCAGATCCATCTGTCTCAGTGTCTCCATCTGAAAAATGGGTGACTACTCCCATCCCATCTTTTAGCTCAGAGCCCAGCAAATTGGTTCAAGCTCTTTCTGATGCCCATTGCCCCCTAACTCAGTTACCACCTCTCCAGGGTATAGATTTTGGTTATGTGACTCGGGAACCACGGGACAAGTCTGTGAGTGGCCTGGACTCCTTTGGGAACCTGGAGGTCAGCCCCCCAGTGGTGGCCAACGGGAAGGAGTACCCACTGGGGCGGATCCTCATCGGGGGCAACCTGCCTGGGTGAGAGGGCGCAGGGAGGGCTTCCAGGAGGAGGTGGGGTGGTGGCGAGGGGCCACCCATCCCTGAAAGAGAACCAGAAAAAAGGGATGACATTGTAGTCCTGGATGTAGGGGTGGTGGGCAGTGTACCAGACGGTCTAGCCCTGCCCTGGGAAGTCTGAGAAAGCTGGAGGGATCGGGGCCCTACACGATTCTCTAGTCCAACCCTTTCATTTTACAAGTGGGCCCAGAGAGGGAATAAGTCACACAGAAAAGCAAACTGATGACTACACTCAGGTCTTCTGATTCTGAAATAGATGATGCTCATAACAGATCCTATCAGTTCATAATAATAGAAAAGCTTTCTTTCCCCAACAGTCCTGAAAAAAACCATTTAAGTCAAAGCTTCTTCATATTGTGCTGTAAATGACTAATATTGGATCTTTTCTTGAAAGCAGAAGGGAGGTATACACGTGAGAAGTAGATGGGGGGGACCACCTCAGGTACACGAACCCCAGAAAGAGAAAACTGGGGCCACACTACTAGATACCTTCTCAGAAGGCAAAAACAGAACAGGATTTGAATTCACGAACAATGGCCAGAGCCGCGAGGCCCTCAGGTGACCCGTTCCTCCTCTCCCTACGGACATGTGGAAGCTGAGGCTGCAGTGAGATAGATCTGAGTTAAACTCAGGGAGGAACTTCCTGGGATACGGGGTGGACTCTGTGTGTGGGGGAGGTGAAGACGGGATCTGAATGGTTCTGAGGGTTCCCCCGGGTGGCAGGGCCCGCTCGATCGTTGTCCTATTGTGACCTACCTGTCCCATCTGCCTCATCTGGAGCTCTCCCAAGTGGAATCTA
>PVJO010022581.1:0-27764 GCA_004026905.1 Hystrix cristata | reverse complement strand
TATAAAGATATACGTATACTCATTGAATTACTGGTCAGAAGAGTAACAAAGTAGAAACAACCTAAAGGGAATCTAAAGGGAATTCATTACATAAATCTTAACTGTATGAAAGACTACTAAGCAGAATTTAAAAATCCTCTTATAAAGAAAAAGCAATGGCAGAGAAAAGTTCAAAGTGAATATTTCAATAAAATATGTATAGTTTTTTTCAGTAAAATACGTAAAAGACTAAGTCTAAGTAGATGTAAAGACTAGAAGAAATATGCTACATCTTTTCAGTGGTTCTTTCTGGGTGGTTTTTTATTTAAATTCTGTTACAATTATTTTGTTTTGCCCTTAAATTTTCTACAGTGAAAATGCAGCACACTTATAATTGGAAAAAAAAAAAGATTGGGTCTGAACATAAAAAACAGGAGCATGCTACAGGGTGTGTGTGGGGTCCCCTATATGTACGGGTGCTTGGGAGCTGGCTGTGGTGATGTGGGGACATCCCACAGCATGACAACACAACGCCGTGAGGGCCCACCTGTGGCCGGGGTGCTGGCAGGGCCTCCCTCACTCCTCAAAGCGGGTCTGTGATGCTCCCAGCCCACTCCTCGCCCCATGCCAGCCCAGCCCCGGGTACCTGTGTGGGAGCCTGAGAGGGAGCTGAGGAGCCGAGATTGCTGGCTGTGGCCATCGTGTACCTCTACCACGTCATTGAGGGCCGTGTGGAAGAAGGCAAACTGGCCAAACACCACTGTGGAAGAGAAAAGGTGGGGAGACCTCAGTACGAAAGAAGGGTCAGGCCTGCTGGGGCACCGAGGGGCCAGGGGTCTACGGGCCTCAAACCAGGAGGGCAGACCAGAGAGAGCGGTTAGTCTGTGGGCTGCCGCTGGCTTTCTTACTGGCAGATGAACAATTGTCCAGAACACCTGGGCACAGGGATGTGGGGAGCTGGGAAGGTCGGGGGTCGCCTTCTCCACAGGGCTCAAGACAACATGGAGGACCACACACAAGGACTGGCTGGTAGTGGTGGCACTGAGTTAACCTTATTCATTTCCACATCACAGCTGCAGCAGTTACACGAGGCCATGAAAGAGCTTTTGGTGACACCCCTCATTTTCCACATGACCTCAGGACCTCCCATTGTCCTTTACTTTTTCTTCAAAAACCTAGCTGACCAGGGCAGTCCCTGGATACAAGACCACCCTCCGCAGTTAAGAAGAATGAAGGTGGAGAGCAGCAATCTGCCCCTAAAGAGCAGCTGTCTATGGAGCAGGAATATCTTCACCTCATTTCCCCTAGGAGAGCACACAACATTTATTAGGCACCTAATGGATGCCAGGTACCACTTGGATGTGCACCATCTTCTTTGACCATGACTTTTCCAGAGAATATTTATATTTTGTGGTCCCAGAAACCACAGCTCAGAGATTTAAGAGTTCCTGAGGGACACTCAGCTAGTTAAGGGAATGGGTCTGAAAAGCTGGTCCCCAATCAGATAAGGTCTAAGGGCTCTGCCATTTGATGAGTATTCAGACCACCAGCCCTGAGTGGCAGGGGTTTCCTCAGCCCTCTCTTCTCTACCAGTCACCCTGGAGGGATGGGGCCCTTCTAGGCCAAGGACAGCTTCCATTCAGCTGTATACCAGCCCCAGTTCATTCTGCCTGCACCCGTCACTCAGCTGACCTGGTGCACTGACGGCAGGAGCCAGGGCAGAACCTGCTCTACAGCCTGATCCCAGCAGGCCTGATCTGCAGCCCTCTATTCAGTCTGGGCTGTGCTGGGGACCCCTGGGGGTACCTGGCCTCCCTCTGGCCTGGCCAGGTCCTCGCCAACTCTGTACCCTGGCTTCTTGCCAGCCTCGCCGTGCCCTCCTTCCCTCTGTGTCAGGAATGCCTTCTGCAGCCTGTTTCTGAGCGCCAGCATGTTGCCGTCCTGCCTGGGAGGTTGCTCTGCCCGGTGCCACAGTGGGAGTGACAACTAGGAGAAGCCTGAGGAGCTGCCCATTTGGAATGAGGGGGAAGAGTCAGGAAGCAAAACAAAACAAAACAAACAAAACACCCATACCATAGTCCTTGGGCACAGTGACAAAATACAAGCAAGTCTGTCCGCTGGTGTAGTTCTGGGGGTAGTTGGGGGACAGGACCACTCCATCTGAACCCACATACTGTCCGCCACAGGGGGCTGAAAGAGAAGCCATAGAGAGAGCCGGGTCGTCTTCCGGGCCTCTTGCCAGCTGCCCGTTCTCCCTTAAATCCCAGACAGAGCCTCTGGCCTTGACGAGGCTTCCCTGAGGTGGGCAGCCATAAGCATGGAGAAGGGGAGTCTGAGGACACTGTTCCTGCCCTGACAAGGACATCCATCCTTGGCTTGGCCTGAAAGCCACTCTGAGGCTATCAAGGGTCCTCCTGGGCACACGTCAGCCTTTGTCCCCTTACTATTAACAACAGGCTCATTCCCCAAAGGTACAGCCTTGGGGCATACATCAAGAGCCTTTCTGGCCTACATGTGGGGCCCAGAAATGGTCAGCTGCCTCATGGCTGGTGGCTGCACTGAGATGGCAGGGGTCCATGGGCAGGAGGCTCACGCGCTGCCAGTCACCTCCTGCTCCCATCTCCGGTGCCGATTTCCACAAGGGGAGGGACTCACCACCTGCCTCTCTTGTTCACCTAGACAAAGAGGCCCCTGGACTTTTCTACATGGTGGGGGGGTCCAGCACCCCTGGAGGCTTTGAAGCTCCTTTTCACCCTTCTTGCTAGGGCCTTGTAGCTAACTCACACCCACATGGAATCAGCTCATTCTGTGGTCTGATTTGACCCTCAGTGGCATCCCCAGGCCCAGGTGCAAGCCCAGGGCCTCCTTCAGGCCCCTTCTCCTGGGGTGTGCCCCCTGGGGAGGCACATCTGTGGCTTCTGTTGATGACACGAGCATTGATCTGAATAGGGATGCTACGCGATTGCAGGAGACAACACAGATGGGCACCCCTGGTGAATTATGAGCTGTTCTCATTCACAGCAAGTTCGCCTGGCCCTACTCGCGGGAGTCACCTCTGAGGACCGTGCTCCACTCCCTTTCCCCTTTTGCTCTGCATCCCTCGGTCCTCAGCACCCCTCACCCCGCCAACCTGTGCAGACTGGTCGTGGGTTGTTCCATGCTGGCTTGCCGTCGGACCCCAGGATGCAGCTGAGAGTGGAGGAGCCCTCGACCTCGTAGCCCCCATGGCAGTAGTAGGTGACGGATGAGCCCAGCTTCAGGTCAGACCCCACACGTGTGCCGTTCTTGATGGAGCCAGGGTCAAAGCATGACTCCCGTGGGTTTTCTGGTAAAAGAGACAGACAGACACACACGGCTCATTACTGGCCTATTTCCATGAGAAGTTCATGGGGACTTCGGACTGCTGGATCTATTCCCTTCTGATCTAGAAACTTCTCTATCCTCTGTCTGACATTCAGAGCCGGATATCATATTGAAGCTTCCCCTCTTGGTCCCCCACATTCTTGCAGTGATCAGCAGAGGAAGGAAGGAGAGTTAAACCCCCAGGCTCTCTCTCATCTCCCTATTCTCGCCTCCCAGGGGAGTAAGTGTAGCTCTAATTGCTGGAAGCCGTGTCTCTAGCCCACATCATGGTGGTGGGCAGGGTGACTCAGCAGAGCCCACCCTTCTGCTCATCTCTGACCCCATCCTGAGCTGGGGAGTAGGGTGACAGTCTACTTTTGGAGATAGCGCTCTTTCTCTTCCTCTCCATCTTCTGCCTCCACATGCTGTTGGCTGGGTGTGGAGCTGCCATCTGCTCTGCAGGCCCAATCACATCTACCCGCCTTTGACTACTGAGCACCAATACCTAGTACTGGATTTCCCCAACCTCTTGGACAGGCTGAAGTCTCCAGTACAGTTTCCAGGGCTTTATTCTGAGTATTGAGTGTTTGCCGGTTTATCAGAGCAGCAGTGTTTTTCTATTTGGTCACTGATCCTTTGTGTCTTCCCAACCAGGCATAATGTGAATGTATGTAGCAGTCATTTACTCTTACAGATGTTCCTCTGCACAGGACAAGACAGTAGCCGATGCTGCCTGAGGACTGGGAGTGCTAGCCAGGTCCTGAATCTCTGCAGGATGCTCCAGCTTCCCTCACCAACAGCAGGGAGTCTGGAGCAGCTCCTGGCTTCCATCCATCACTAGCCTTCCTCAGTCCTCCTGGCTCCAAGATCACGGATGGTCAAGAAGCTGACGAGCCCAGCTGGGCAGGGGCCGGACACAGCTGGGACCAGACAGGATCAGGGACATGCTGCCGAGTATCAGGCTGTCCTCCCTGTACCGTGTGACAACTCCTTCTACTTAGATGCCACCATCTCTGAGTAAGGTTCTTCAACTTGGCCTTCTCGCTGGCAGAATCTGTCTTTTTTCCCCTGATTATAGCATGGCTCACATTATCTTGGTAGTTAAGTAAGTGTATTTCTCTTCAGTGGGTTCTAAACTGCTGGCATTTACAGGGTCAATCACCCAGTCCTCTCATAAACCCAGCAACTAGCACAGAACTTGGCCCCAGCGCTGGATGTATTTGGCACATAACATACGCTTCATAAATGGCTGCTGAATTGTTTGGCTGAACACATCCGGGCTTGGAAAATGAACAACCACATCAGTGTTTCCAGCTACAGACTCTATTGTGTATTTACTCACATCTCGGAGCAAGACAAGCTTATCATCTGGAGCATTATCACATTATTAATAATGATGGGGACAATGGCGGTGATGATTGTCCCTTATGCAGGAATATCACCTTATAATTTCCAAGCACTTTTCAATTTGTTATCTCATTTGTGTCTCACAATCCTCTCTGCAGCAGGCAGGGCCACGTATCCTCATGTTCAGGCCATAGATGAGGAATGTGGTAATCAGAGAAGGTGAATGCATTTTCCAAGCCATTCAGCTCTTGAGAGATAAAATTAAGACCAAAATCAGGTCTTCAGTCTGCCGAACAAGAACTCCACTGTGAATGATAAAACCTAATGACTAAAACACCACAATGATGATAATAAATAAAACCCAAGCCTTTCAAGATGGAAAAAGTAGAAGAACCAGCTTTTTCCTGGTTCTAATACATGAGGTCTATTTCCAAATTTTGTAAGAGCAAAAAGTTGGGCACAGCAACGCAGACACTGAACCAGTAAGAAGCTGGTTAAAAGGCGTGGATGAGCAGCGCCCATTGAAATGCGAGCAGCCTGTAAGAAGGACAGCAATAATTCTGAAGACTGATGTGGCAAGATGCCCGAGATCTACCGGTGAGCACGCACACCATCAGAATACGGATCAGTACATATGGTGTGATCTCATTCACATAGAACAGCTACTGCCTGTAGTCATTGGCTGACTGTTTTTGTAAATAAAGTTTTATTTGAACACAGGTATGCTTGTTTACATCTGGTCTGTGGCTTTTTTTTTTTTTTTTTTTTTTTTTTTAGCATTGTAATGGCAGAGATAAGCAGTGGCAACAGAGACTACCTGGAGCCAAATATTTACCTCCTGGCCCTTTACAGAAAGAGTGTGCCAACCTCTGGTATACAACTGACATGACTTTATATTTATATGATATATCTGTAATGAGATAACAAACCATTAATAATGGAACCTCAGGAGATGATAGTACTACTAGGAGAATGTTACGTTTTACAGTACATTTTATATGCTTCTATATTATTCAGTTTTTCCAACAAACAAATACTACTTTTAAAATAGGCAAAATGAAGCTATTTCCAATTTGAATTTATAGAAGACCTATGGTAGTGGTGGTGGTAGGGTGAGATGGGAATGCTCGTCACAGCTCCCAGGTCCACCGTGTTCTTCCAAGAGTTTGAAAGAGAAAATAGATACGTTTTAGTATCCCTCTGGTAAAAGCTGATCCACTGTGATCTCTCCTGAGCTATTTCAAATTTTCTTCATGCTTTCTTTGAGCTCTTACCTCTGAAACAACCACCTACCCTTACCTCAATCCTGTACCAAGGGCTCCTATTCAACCTTCAAGGCCTTGTCTAAATGGCCCGTGATCAGCAAGTCCTCCTTCACAAACTACCATTCTGAATAGCTGGTATGCTTTTCTTTCTCAGAGTAGCCTGTTTCTTCTCTCCTGACTTCTTACACTTCTCATGTCTGGTTTGTTTCCTTAATTTATTATCTGTTTTTCTCCCTCACCTTTGAACTATCCTGGGGTAGGGACCTTGACCATTTAGCTCAGTACTGTAAACTCAGCCTGTGGCACAGGTCGCACAGGAAGTGGGAGCTTGGTAAGGACTGCTGGAGGGACCAGTGGTCTCAGACACCTGCGTGATGTCCTAGCCTGCCTCTGCCTCCAGGAAGATCACCGCACGTGCTGCAGGAGGAGAATAAAGGTTCTTCTGACTCTCTAGGACTCACCTTAGTGACTGGATCCCCAAGGGAGGATCCCCCATTTGCTCCTTGTTCCTTCCACTAAAGCGCAAAGCTCCCTGGGAGGATGGACTCAGTAAGTCCCTCAGAGACTGCTCTAACAGCACCTCTGGCATGACCATGCTCAAGACCATATCCTAGGAGGTTGGGTCTGCCCTAGAATTAGGTGGGCCTTCGGTGCCACATCTGCAGGAGAAAGATCTGCCAGCCTGGCTGTCGCTAGGATCAGAACCCCATGGAGGCAGGGCTTTAGTTCCCCACTCTGTCCTCAGCGTTTCTGTCAGTGTGGGGCACATAGTAGGTGCTCTGTTAATATCTACTGAATGAACAAATACAAATGCCTGATCTGCCTTGCCCCCAGTGCCAAAGGCAAATCCCATGATGCTGCTCAGTGGACACCTGGATTAGGTCTCTTTCCTCTGAGGACCTCTTGGGGACTTGGAATTGGGACAGAACCCAGGAACTGATTCTATGTCGAGGGTGATGCGGCCATACTTGTCCTAGATGAATGAAGAAGTCAGGAAAATCAACCCTCAGAGAAGATAGTGCAGCAAATACTCAGAAAGCAGCAGGGCAGAGACAAGTCCTGAATGGGAATGATGTTGTCTATGTCTTTACTCTCCATCCGGACTCTGCTTGGGAGTTTATACTTCCTGCCTGTGGGCTCTTGTTCCTAAAAATATTTTGCCTTCTTGTGTTACATTTGAGTGAGTTTTTGGTATATGTACTGCTAAAATATAGAGCTCTGTTTAGTTTAAATTGGGCTGGTTGTTAGTTGTTTTCTAATAATAAAGTCTCCTTGCCCACTTAAGTTGTTTTGAGTAGGTTTCTGTTTCTTATATTATAATAAATTACTACCCCCCCTTTGCTTAAGTTGATCTGAGTGGGTTTTCTTTTTTTAATTTTGAAACTAAAATATTATTTTAGATTCGAGCAAAATGCTGCTGCCTTTCACTGGGGGAGTTGGAAGGATGTGGGAAGGGCTCCTGGGCTCTCTGCCCCAGGCCAGACTGGTTTCCATGGTACTCAGCCAAAGCAGAACTCCGGAAGCTATCACTCCCAGGAGACCCATGCCCTCAGCATTAGCACTTGGATGTCTCTAAAAGGCACTGAGACAAAGATGGGTCCTGGCTGGAGGAGGCCGGCTCTTCTCCTGAGGATGCTGACCTGCCTAGTGTGCAAGTCTCACTGGGCTGCACCCCCTTCTGTGGTGCTCTGGGGACCTGCAGGGGCACAGCGTCTAAGCCAGGGACTGGCGAAGTACACAGGACCTACACATACGCACCACGAACATCGTCTGTTATAAATATCCCACACACATACATGTACGAAACACTATGCTTGTGCTTTACGTCTTTAGTAAGCAGAAAGGAAAATGTACTATTTCGCTGGGCTAGCCCCAGGGGAGGAATTCACAGCCTTCTCCCTTCCAAACAAGGACACAGCAAAATGTCTTTGGGATGGAACAGAGTAGATTAGAGTATATGCCCAGAACCAACGCTGGACATATTCACCGCCCCTCCACATGGATAAAGAGGTTGATTCCCAAGTTAGGCAGGTTGTTTCAGACAGCTGTGTTAACAAGCGAAGGAGCCCAGGCCTGTGAGATTTTGAGCATGGGAGAATGTCATCAAGGCTGTGGGGTCTGAGAGCAAGGTCACCCATTCCAGGAATTCAGGGAGGAGGTTAGGGACAAGGAAAGCAGAGAGAATGCAGGAATCCCTGGTTCCACCACATGGGCTACCAGACCAGAGGCCCAGGGAGGCGGCAGAAGGTGGTTCACATCAGGGCGTACAGCCTACGCAGGCAGGCAGGCAGGCAGCTCAAGTTCTTAGCAGCCCCCATCTGACAGAACACACACGTATCTCCTCCTGGCACTCGCTCTTCTCCTGGCACTCGCACTACAGATCTCAATCAAGTGGTGGAGGTTGCACTTCTCTCCCTCTCCTGGCTCCCCAGTCGTCAGCCCTCCTTCTATTTGGCTGGCTCGGACGCCAGCGGGAAAGTCTTCTTCCCCTTGCTGTATTTTGGACTTGAGGGATGTCTCTAAGTACCACTTGTGCTGACCACTGAAGGTGGGAGGCGCTTCACAGGGAAGAGGCCTTGGAGGTGTGGCTCTCGGTTCCTGCGTTTCCGCAGAGAAAACCTGGAGGAGACTACAACCAGGTGACCACAAACAAGGTCACTGAGGAGGAAGTTGAGGGACTTTCTGCCCAGTAGCTTACTGTCCCCGAGGAATGTGAAATCAAGTCAGTTTATGAAGATAAGACTGATGGTGATGACATTTGAGTGAAATTTGGAATCTCCACCAAGACCTCAGTTGGGACAAGTCTGAAGCAGCTCTAGTGATTACTAACGCTTGGCTTGGGCTAAGGACGGCACGTGTAGTGGTTCCAAATGCCATGCCATTGATCTCTGCAATTTTTTCTGGCTGTCCTCAGCCATCTGGGTGTGGGCTTTACCAAGGTACAGTTTGGCAAGGATTATACAATAGAAGGATCAGGGGGGCAGGGAAATTGAGGGTACCAGTGAGAATACGAAAGAAAAGAATAATAGAAACAGTCATGATGACCCAGCAAGGGGGTTGGTGGTGGGTGGAGCAATGGAGCTCCCAGACTAGGTCTAAGTTGAGCCTTTGGTGAGAATTCTGCAGGGTTTGTCTTCTGGTGTCTGTGTGTGGAGAAGGGTTGGGGACAGGTGGTTGACTGTGGGACAGGTGACTAGAGGAAGCAAGCACAGCAAAGGATCCATTCTCCAGGTCAGTCCCTTGAGGCAAGAAGATGACAAGAACAGTAGTCTGTAGTCTGTGTGCTGCCTGTCTTCTAGAAGTCTACTTGACAAACAGCAGATCACTAATAGCTGTGAAGAGTTCAATGAGTTGACGGATATAAAATATGCAGGACAGTGGTGGCAGTTGGTACACAGCGTTAGCTATTATCATAATTAGTGTTATTTGTGAACTCAGATGAGATAGTCCCAAGGGTTGCCAGAAATATTTAATTAAGGAACATTTTAAAAGGTGGCTGAGGCCCTACATTATGCAAGTGGGAAACATCAGCCAGAAAATTTTTAATTTTAACTGGTAATGTGACCCCATTTGTATACACAGGCTGATGAGGAGTGAGCGAACTTAGATTATAGTAATAATAACAAAATCCATCATCTCTAGAGTATATGTAGCGTGTTTAGTATATTTTAAGAATTACACTAATACATATATCTCTATATAATATATACAAAGTATCTTTTATTCTCAACCTTCTGCAATATAATTTTTATTACACCCATTTTTGTAGATGATGTTCCAGGAGATAATAACTTGCCAAGCTCACAAATCAAGCAAGAAATGGAGCTAGGATTTGGATAATGGGGTCTGTGATAATTAAGGAAGAAGAAAAGGTCAAAAAGAGAATAATGGAGTAGAAGAAAGTAGAGTGCCCAAAAGCCTGGAACTCTCTCACCACTATTAATAATATCTGAAGATTACAGAATGCCTGACATGTGCCAGGCGCCATCCCAAGGACTGCAGGGCATGGACTCATTGATCTTTACAATATTTCTAGGAGGCAGGAATTTTCCTACCGTCGCTTCACAAATGAAGACATGGAAGTTTTGAGAGGCTAAGTAATTTCTCCAAGATCACACACTGTTTACATGAACTTTCCATCCAGTTAATCTGACAGTCTGTGATCTTGGCCAGACAAGGACTGTGGTCTGTTTTTATAAGTAAAGTTTAATTGGCACATGACCACACTATTCATTTACATTTTGTCTCGAGTCCTATGATGGCGGACCTGAGTAGTTGTGATACGTAAAATTAAACTGTTTACTATCTTTAAGAAAAAATTGTCGACTCCTGCTTTTGATACCTCCACTACAGTATTCTGCTTGTCTGAATTAATTCACAGGTGCAGTGGAGGTAAGTGAATGGGACACTGTGCAAGGGTGAGGAAACATGATTGGGGGTGGGGGTGTAGCTCAGTGGGAGAGTCCCTGCCTAGCACATGTGAGGCCCTGGGTTTGATCTCCAACACTACAAATTAAGTAAATAAATAGGAAAAAAGAAAAGAAAATGTGATGAGGAAGTATCAGAAAATGGTCAGCCTATGACAGAGTGCAGGAGTACGTGGTCAAAGAGTGTCCAAGCACTGTGACCCTAGGATTGGACAGGCTGTCCCTACGGGTGGACATGGTCTGGATACGGCTCGAGTGTATCTTCCGAAAGTTGATGAGATACAGACTTGGTCTCCAGTGTGGTGATGTTGAGGCTGGGGAACCTTTAAGAGGAGGGGCCTAGTGGAAGATGGCCGGGTCATGGGAACTGCCGCCCAGGGAAGGGATTAACAGAGTTCTGGTGTGACCCCAGTTACAGTGGGTTGTTATAAAAAGGGTGAACCTGGGTTCTAAATCTTTCTGTTCTCCTGTCTTGCTGTGTAATCTCTTCTACATGGGCCCTTGGCAATGTGACGCCACTCACCGTGAGCCCCTCACCAGAGGCCACACAGATGGGCTGGCATGATCTTGGAGCTTCAGGCCCCCAAACTGCGAGCTAAACAAATCTTTGTAATTTATAACGTTCCCAGCCTCAGGTATTTGTTATAGTAACAGAAAGCGGACTAAGACATGGTCATCAAAGTTACTCAGGATAGCAGGAGGATACAGGATAAAGAAGATTGAGACTTATCCCAGAACCCTCACTAAGGCAGGGAAGTGACCAGGAAGATATTAGCCAATAGCTATGGAGTGAGGTTATGAGACTGAGGTAGAGCTAGGAATGACCCTCACAGAAAAAGGACAGAACAAGAGGATGATTTGGAAATAGAAGTGAAGTACGAAGAGAACGCTGTCCTCCTTCTCTCCTAACCCTGGGGCATCTGAGTGTAGAAGACTAAGCCACCTGCAGGGCTGCAGGGGAGGCAGGTCCCCCGCAATGGGCAGCCATGCCAGGGTTGGCACAGACTCCCTCTGGACCAGCCCCAGCTGCTCCTCTATGCACCACACTGCGCCCCCTCTGCCAGCCTGGCACCTCTGGCACCAGGTTCTTACCTGTGTAGTCAATCACGAAGCCAGCATTGCTCACAGACGCGTCACTGCGGAAGGCAAGGAAGAGGCTGTTGCTGCTGCTTTCGATGCGGCCTGGGAGCTGGGAGCCGTAGAAGCTTCCTATGAGAGGGCTGAGAGAGTCCCGTCCGTCGTAGATATGGAGGAAGTCATAGCCAGGCTCCAAGTTAAAGCTAGGGAACAAAAACATCCCACCCCACCCCACGAAGGTCAAACACAGACTCACGCTGCAGCCTTAGGTTCAATGCAAGGATAGGGCCTCCCAGAGAGCAAGCCAACCATCTTGGTACCCACCCCTGAAAGCTGGATGGGGTGATGTGGGGACGTGGATGAAGCCCTTCCTGTAGGATGAGGTAGTGGAGAAGGCAGGCTCAGAGGAGGCAGATTTCAGAGTCAGTGTCCAAAAATCTGGAGCTGAGAATCTAATTTCCTCCTCCCACACAAGGGAAAATGAGTTGCCAACTCTAAGCACTGAGGGGCCAGCTGATAGGTCCAGAACCAAGGTTTCTTACCAGATTTCTCTACTTTTGATATCATGCTATCCTTCACCTCTTATCTAGGAGGAAGGAGCTGCCCAGGGGCCATTCCCAGGCAGGAAGGGGCCAGTTACCATGCAGGCCCTTAACTTCACTCCTCATGCCAAGCCAGCTCCCTAGTTCTTCTCAGGATCTTCTGCTACCCCACTCCTTGCACCAAATAAGGGGTGTTTCTCTCTTAGCTGCCCTGGCCCTGGTGAGGGGGAAAATCTACTTGAAAAACTCTCTTAGTTTAGCAAATTGAGTATTAGAGTTCATGGATGTGACTTATCCCACATTGGAATGGCTACAGTGAAAATGATGGAAAATGCTATGCATTGGCGAAAAGTGGAACCCCGGGGCCCTCATGTCCTGCTGGTGGGCTTATGGCCTGATTTTCCCACTTGGACCACTGCTTCCACTAACTCTGAATGCAAGTCTGCTCTCTGAAGCAGTGATTTCACTTTTAAGCATAGATCTGACAACAGTAATTGATAGAAGTCAAGTGTGCAAAGATGAAAATAATAGAAGAGTAAATGAATTTTAAGAAAACAGATTTTTGATGAGAATTCATTCATTCCCAGCCGTGGGGTAGATACTCAGATATACCATTTGGCTGGACTGAGACTGAAATGGTCCTTCCTCCCTTTAGCTAAGGGAGGGGCTGGGAGGCAGCTGTGCAATTTCCTCCCCTAGCACCCTGTGACACTTGGGTCAGCTGCAGGGTCACCCCACTACTGTTGGGAGATGTGATCATCTCGTCCTGCAACTGAGTTTCTATCCACCTGTCCTTTCAAAAGTCTCTGGGGAAGGGCTGCAGAGTGAGTCTGCCCTGGTCACAAATTATAGCACAACTGCTTCTTAACTAATTGGCTTCTTTCTGTCTTTATTTTCCTTCAATCATTAAAAGTTATCTGAACATTCTCAATATGCCAAGCCCTGTCCCAGGTCCCTGGTGGGAGGGGCATATCAACCCACTTCTCCCTTCCAGAAGGTGATGACGCTGTAGGAAGTGATGGATGTACAGACAACAAAGTGGATAATAAAATCTGCTTAAGGCAAAGTGGGAGCACACAGCTCCTTGGGGAGGGTGACAACCAAGCTTTCATGGAGGTCAAGCCTGAGCTGGTCTCAGCAGATGACAAGACTCTCAGTAGTTGGACAGGAAGAGAAAAGGAAGTTACTGTGAAGGCAGAAGCACAGGCAAGGTCACAGGGCACGAAAGAGTCTATGAGACCCTGGAAGAGACTCAGAGTTCAATCTGACTGGAGCTCAGGGAACAGGACAGGGTAGGAGTCTGCCTGGGAGGTGGACAAGGGCCAGGTCCTTTGGAATGAAACTCCAAAGTTCAGACTTATTTACAGGCAAGACAGAGTCACTAAAGGATTTTAAAGAGGGAGTTGTTTGTTTGTTTTTAAATTGCCATGTGTATCATGACCCAGAACATTCCCATCACCTCAGACAGTCCCCTAAGGTCCCTTCCCATCCATCTTCTCCTGTCTCAGGAGCCATCACCAGTCAGCTCTTCCCCATAGATTAGCTTTGCTGATCCTAAAACATCACACAAGTTGAACCATGTATTATGTGTTTTGTGTGTCTGGCTTCTCTCACTCAGCAGCGTATTCTGGAGACTCATCCACGCTGTTGCATGTATTAGTAGCCCATTCTTTTTAGCTGCTGAGCACTATCATTACAGGGTGTTAAAATGGAAAACGGGGCAGTTATTTCTGCACATTTGAGTGACAAGAGCCCTCTGACAGCTGGATTAAGAAGAGATTGGCGTGGAAAGCAACATGGGGCAGAGGAAGCAGTTAGGAGATGGTGGCAGCCACTTGAGTGGGAAAGGATAAATGCTCAAACCAAGACAGGAGCTGGCATGAAGGAGGAGAGGGAACTATATAAAAAAGTCAAGGCAGCAGAGGTGGACACCTTGGCTGCTCACGGAAGAAGTAGTGAGGGCCCAAGGTGACAGTGCCACTCCCGGGTGTTCTGAATAGAGCCTGTCTCTAGTGGAAGTCACAGGCTTGGTTCTGTGCATGGTTCATCTGCAGTGCACGAGACACCAGACAGAGACGGCCAACACCGAGATAAGGGAGCCTACAGCTCAGAAGGAAGGAAGTCAGGGCAGGTGGTGGAGGGGAATCCTCCACCTCTCCCAGGAGGCTGCAGCGTGGTGGTGAGCTGATTCTGGAAGGAGACACAGGTGAGGAAGAGGCAGCTGAGGCAAAGTGTGGCAGAGGAATGGTGGCAAGAAAGGTAGCCAGGAAACCTCAGAAGAGCCTAAGAAGCAGGGGCGAGGAACCCACAGAGCCCAGGGGTAAACCGTGTAAGGAAGGTCAAGAGGTGGAACTGGATGAGACATGGGAAATTCC
Organism: Hystrix cristata; assembly: GCA_004026905.1. Lineage (NCBI taxonomy): Eukaryota > Metazoa > Chordata > Mammalia > Rodentia > Hystricidae > Hystrix > Hystrix cristata. The sequence goes on along the minus strand of PVJO010022581.1, from coordinate 13,410 downwards.
ATTTTGTTTGACAAGCACGAATTGATTGGTGCCTATTTTTTTGAGGCAGTGGCGGGGGGTGGGGATTGAATTTAGGGCCTTGCTCTTGCTAGGCAAGTGCTCTACCACTGAGCTAAATCCCCAGCCACTGATTGGTGCCTTTCATCAGAGGAGTTCTAAGTGGAACTGGGATGGCAGAAGCCAGGGACAGTGGCTGAGTGCCCTGTAAGGAGGAGGGAGAGGGAAGCAGAGGCAGGTCTTTTGCAGGCTTGTCTGGGAATGGGATGCAAGAGAGAGGGCAGGAGGTAGGAGGGGAGGACGTGGGGGTCTGAGCCAGGCCTTGTGCTGGTGAGCAGGATGGACGAAGTCAGGGGGAACAAAAGGGGAAATACAGGAGGGAAGGGCAGAGGGATCCAGCGAGGGACTACTTTCTGAATCTCAGGTGCTTCAGAGGTAAAAAAGAAATAATGATATTATTGTATGAATTATTAATAATAAATTATTGCATACATTATTACAATGATCCAGGTGTGATGGCATATCCCACAATCGTAATCCTGGGGAGGCTAAGGCAAGGAGATAGTGAGTTTGAGGCCAGTTTGGACAATTTAATGAGAGCCTGTTTCAAAATAAAAAAGAGCTAGGGGTATAGCTCACTGCTAGAGCACTTGCTGAGCATGCTCAAGGCTTCTGTCCCAAGTACTACACACACACACACACACACACACACACACACACACACACACACTCACAAATTATTACGAGCATTACATAAGATAATGTGTTTATGAAACCACTCAGCATAGAGCTTGGCACAGAGGGGATGTTCAGTAAATGCTAGTCTCTCTCTCTCTCTCTCTCTCTCTCTCTCTCTCTCTCTCTCCTCTACTCTCTTGGAACTTAGTGTGAGCTCCCCCTAGAGACCATGCATACTCACCTGGGGACCCAGATCCTCAACCCCCTAGCTGCTCTGAACCTGTCTCCCACTCAGGGGCAAGGTACATACATGTTAAATACCAGGGCGATGACGTAGTCTGGTGAGACGGTCACTTTCCAGTCACACTCCTTGCCTGGCGGGTAGGGCTCGGGGTAATTAGGTGACAGGATGACTCCTGATGGTCCAGTCAGGTCTCCCCCACAGGGAGCTGGGGAGAAAGGAGGCCGAGGGTAAGTCCATCTCTTTCACTCTGGTCACACTTCAATGAGTAGTGGTGAGGGATGGTAGAAAAGGGTTGAGCTCGGAGGCTCTAGTGCTGAGTGTGGAATGATAAAATTCGAATTGGGAGTGAGGGAGATGTTTTTGGAAGTAGATAGTGGTGGCACTACATCATGATGCCACTGAATTGACTACTTTTAAATGGGTGATTTTTAGCCTATGTGCATTTCACTTCAATAATTTTTTTTCTTTTAATAACGTCTGGCTCTGTCACTACGTGGTTGTGTGATCTTAGGGAATTCATCTAACCTCTCTAGGTCTCTGACCTTCTTGTGTGGTAAAAAGAGACATAATATCTTCTCCGTGGGGTGGCTGGAAGGATTACTGGAGAGTTCTGTTGAAGTACCGGCTGGCCAGTATGGTGCCATTGCTGCCTTTCAAACAGCTGAAATACATGGTATCCTTCTGCTGCCTCACACCCGGATACCAGGCAGGCTTTGTGGTGGTTTACCGTGAATTCCATGCGCTCAGTGTCAGGAGTGGAAAACATGATTGAGCTCGCCTGCCAAGCATGGCTGGCCTCCCCTGCTGCCGGTGCTCTGGCATCTGCTGGGGTGGCAGACATAGCTTTCCAAGAGGCCTGTCCAGGAGGGACTGTGCACAATTACCCTGATGGAGGTGCTAGAATCCCTGAGAATGGCTGAGTCCTCAGTCCCCTGAGATGGCAGGCCTCTCAAGCAGGTGGGGAGGGCAAGGTGGTGGGATGGTCCAGCAAACTCCTCACCAAGGGACCTGCTGGGCCACCTCCCCAGCTCCTGAGCCAGGTCTCCCGTCTCCCCCAGTGGGGCTGTGGGTATACTGTGCAGGACGATGGGTAGAGCAGAAGCTGGGAAGCCTGTGGGGTCGTAGACAGGAAAAGAAGGCTGAGACTATGCATATGGCTGTGTGTGGACACAACAGGGCCCTGAAGGTTGGTAGAGGAGCCCACAGATGGTGAGCCTACAGGAGGACAGACCGCTGTGGAAAGGGTGGCCAGAAAACCTCAGGGGGGACGAAAGGCATTCAGGCACCCGAGTAGCAGCCACTCACTCCGCATGGATCTGAGCTCTTGCCTCATGGTGCAGCTTCTACTCATGTGAGGCTCAAAGGGCTGTCAGCCTCTAGTGGGATTGCCCAAGGAAGGACAGGGCCTCAGGTCAGGCCAGAGAGACCTATCATGAACCTAAGCCCTGAGGAGTAATGAGCAGAGTGTTTTTTCCACGGGAAAACACATCACAAGCATCATGTTGAGGCCAGAAACTCTCAAGCCAGTCCCCACCTCATCAGGCAGGACTCATAGCATTTTAGGTAAGTGGTACCTCAGCTCACAAATTTAATTTGTTCCACGATTCTGGAAAAGATGGCCATGTTTGTTTTGGTTTGGGAAAGACGGCCACGGTTGTGTTCGTCACCTAACGCAGTTTGCAAACAAAAACAAAATTTTGCCACATGCTTCTGTTTGTGAACCAAATTACTTGCAAACAAAAACGTTCATGAACCAAGGCACCACTGTACACTTTCTTATTCATGTTTCATTAACAACCCAGTGAGCTGTGGATCATTCTTCTCGATTGAAAGGGAGGAAACTGAGGCCCAGAGAGGTGAAGTAGTCTTCTCAGTCACTTAGAGACTCAAACCCACACTGTCTGCCTCCCAAGTCTATCCTCTGCTTGTTCTGGAGTGTAGAACTCCCCTGCATGGTTGGGGATTATGGGGGCAAAAGAGTGTCCCCCTGTAGGCCATGGAGAGGTTTGGGTGTGGAGCTGGGAGATGGCACCTGGTGTCAGCTGCCTGGGCCTCATTCTTCTCCATGGAGACCTTGTGAGAGGTAAGAGTTAGGTAGAGGGACAGCCTGAATGAGGCCCACGTGGTCAGGACCACAGAGCAAGTGGTCAGGACCACAGAGCAAGTGGTCAGAATATGGAACCTGAGGTGATTTCAACTGCCATTATGTCTAACTCAGTGCCTCTTGTATTTATTGATGCTCGATAAATATTTGCTTCTTTGCCTCCCTCCTGTAATGAAGGGCCACCAAGTCCAGCTAAACCACATGTGGCAGATGGCCAAGGAGCTGGAAATTAGGGGCTTGTTGCTTGGATTTCCAGGCCATGTGTGAGAAGAGCAAAGGCATTTATTCTGCTGCCTGAGGAATACTTCCCAAAGCCACGTAGGGGAATGAGCAATGGAAGCCGATTAACCTTGCTGCTCTGCCTACTGTCCGGCATAGCCCTCATTTGCTCTGCACATGGCAGCCCCCTTTTCCCTGCCCCATCTCATCGCAGGACCTGCTTTTCTGCAGACCAGTTTCAGGAATCAGAGCCTTTTAAAAGGATGAGTTTGGAAGGGAACTCAGAGGCCAACGAGTCTCTCCCAGGCCTCATGAGAATCCCCTTCCCCAGCAGGAATTCTAACTCAGGGAAGAGAAGTGAACCCGTACAATTATAGTAGGAAACAGGAAGGAAGGAAGGAGGGATGGAGGAAAGTCCATGTTTCTTGAGATCAGGGTTAGGTGTGTCATCACCCCGTAAGAGAAATATGCTTACCCTTGCAATGAGGAAATCCAGACGCAGAGATTTGACACAATTTTCCCAAGGCCACCAAGCTAGTAAATGGCAGAGCCAAAAGCTAAACTCAGACACGTTTACTTTCATATCCCACACTCTTTCCTACTAGCATGTAGTTAAGAACTAAGCTGGTTCTGGAACCCAGGTCTCAACCTCCTGTCCCCGTACTTCCACAACACCCATCTCATACACCCAGGTGGCCCCTATTCCCACTGAAGAACAGGACTCAGGGTCTTGCACCCAGCACCAGGTCTCAGATTCACAGCCCACAAAGCCCAGTCCTCAGATGCCAGAACAGCGCCTCCCATGGAGCTGGCATGGAGGGAGGTGCAGGGCAGTTCCAGGGGTGGGGATTGCCGGGAGAGGTCCCAGGAAGATACACGCAGCTATCTCCAGGAGGGACACAGCATGGGAGGTGGAAAAATTTAAGGCTTTGTGCTCAGACTGATGTGGGTGTGAATTTTGGCTCTGCCATATCTTAGCTCTGGCATTTGGGGCAAGATATCCAAATTTGTCTGTTTCAGCTTCTGCAACTGGAAATGAGGGAATAGTGCTAATTTCCAAGCACTGCAGGGAAGTTAAATTAGGTTATCTGAGTAAACATCCAGTATGGGGTCGGCACACAGTAAAGACTCAGTGGCCTCTGGGTCTCCTCTTCCTCAGGACCTGTCACTGGTGCAGAGATAAAGGCATCCACCGTTTTGCTCGAAAACAGGAGTAAAGGGAAGCCAGCACCTGGGATGTTTCTATTTGTCTTTCCTGTCTTCCTTTCTCCTCAAGTTCCCCCGCTTCTCCCCATCTAAGCAGTGAGGAGGCAGAATTAATTATTCAGGCTCAACTGCTTGCAAGCTACATGACTTTGGACAAGTCTGTTTCTGCATTTGTGAAATGGGGAGCTTTTAAGACCTGGGGCCGGTCTTACAAACCCAAACCAAGGTAACGAGTAATCCCCTGGAGAAGAAGAGGAACAGTGTCTTTCCTTCGGTCCTGAGCATGTGGGTGACCTTGTAGCGCTTTAGACAGTAAGACCTGCTGACCACATTACCCAAGTGCACCCATCAAACTCTTTCCAAGACAGCTGGGACTGGGGAGACAGACCACACTGACTTGAAAGTCTTTAACATCATTTTAGCAAGTATAGAATCTGTAAGGAGTGTGCGTGTGTTTGTGTGTGTATCTGTGTGAGTGCTGCACACATGTGTGAAAAGCAGCCTAAATGTTTGGTTTCCCTCCACTTTCAGCTGTTCCAATCTCCAGGCTGCAGGCTCAAGACACAGCCGCCCCTTGCACAGAGGGGCCTGGGGCACGCAGCTGTGAGGCCAGGGGGCAAAGAGCACTCTGCGGCTGTTCTGTACCGATACATGTTGGGGGGCTGGGCTGCCAGAAGAATCTGTTTTCAATCTTCACACAGCTGATCTCGGCGCTTCCCTGCAGTGCGTAGCCTGGATCACACTGGAACAATGTGGAATCACCGGCTTCCCAACTGTTGCCACTCCGGCTCCCATTCTGTGGGACCCCAGGGTCATTGCAGGATGTTGCTGTGGACACTGGGACAAGAAAACAAGAGGGAGAGAGGCTGCCTTGGTGCCTGCCAGTCAGTCAGGCTCCCAGCTCATCACCTGCGCTGACTGCCATTACTAGTGCCACTGCCGTGACCACCATCACCCCCACCACTGTCATGATTGTGGTGTTAGTTCCACTGTTCTCACTCCCCTTGTTACCTGTCAGTGCCCGGTCCTCACTGCATCACTGTCACTGTATCCACCAGTTCATCTCAGTGGTGTCACCACCACCGTTCTACCAGTAACTTCACCATTACCTTCATCAACCCGTCACAAGACACTATGCATTAAGCATGATTGTGCTGTTATGACTATAGGATTGAATGCAGTTTGATTTCAGAATATAAGCATTGTTACATAGACAACGCTTTGCAATTTTGTACAATTTAATGAACATGATCTGCACGAGGGAGTGACAAGATAATAAAATATAAATGCCATGTATTCCGTGTGAAGGGTTTGCAAAAGAATTTGGAGTTGGCCTGCCAGAGTGGTGAAATTGGGTGGCGACCACGCTCTCTCTTCAAGCGAGTAACCAAGGACACAGCAGACCCAAACCACATTCAAAGAAAAATCAGATATTTGCAGAAAGTGGGAGAGCAGCATTAAAAACCAACATAAGTAGCTGAGATGAATTAAACATTTATAAACCTCAGAAATTTAGGAGATGTTTGTGTCCTGTGCCTAACCTAGTCTAACACAGAGCAGGTGTTTTAAAAGCAAGCACTGAATGAATGGAAGAAGGAAGGAAGGCATGAAACGGAGAACGAAGGAGTGAATGAATGGACAAATGCGTGTGAGAAAACACACAGAGGAAATGACATTCGATAACCCAGAGAAAGAATTCTGAGGCAGCCTCAACAATCCAAGGTGACAACAGGGCTTGGTCTCCAGCATGTCATTGCTCATACCCTGTGGCTGGCAGACCCCAGGGGCGGGAGGCCTGGAGACTGTGGGATCAATAATGCTTATTATTGAGACATCAATAATGTCTCAAAGAGATTTTGTGCTTGCTATCCCCTCCAGACATCCTGGGGAGATTCTCTTTCATTAGCAGAACTTCAGTAGAAAAGTCTGAGCAGCACCAGCCTAGGGAAACTTTAACTGCCAATGTCACTAATCATAAGACCTAGAGTTGTGTGGATGAGTATGGAGTTATAGTATCTAATACCTTATACTACACTATACTTATACTTAAAATTACCAAAGATAGCATATAGCAAACTATGGCCCCATGGCTAAATCTAAATCCATGCTTGTTTCCCTAAATAAAGTTTTATTGGAACACAGGCACACTCATTTATTTACATGTTGCTTATGGTTGCTTTCCAGCTATGATGGCAGAAATGAGTTGTTACAACACAGACCACATCTCACACAAAGCCTTTTGACAGGAAATGTTTGCCAATCCCCAGTATATGGTATTCTGAATTAAGTCCTCCTTTTTTGGAGACACGGTTTTAAAACCCATCCTTCACTTTTACCATTAGCATCACTATACTCCACTATGTTTATAGAATCTGCTTCCAACACAGGAAGCTCATTCCCCCTTCCTCTCTCCTTCAGGGCCTTTGCACCTGGTGCTGCTCCTTCCTGGAATGATCTTGCTGCAGATATTCTATGCCAGCTCCACTTGTCATTCGATTTTCAGCTCCAGTATCACCTTCTCCGACAGGCCTCTTTGGCCACCTTCTTCTGGGCTCATCCATTGTTATGGTTGGGGCCCAAAATATCCGCCCAAAACCTCATTGTGCTGATGGCTTGGATGCCAGCTGATGGTATTTGAGGAACCGAATGGATCACAAGGATCCTAACGTCAAGTGGATTAATCCGCTGGTGAGTTCATAGCTCAGTGGGCTTATTGCTGGGGCCTGGTTGAATGAGACAGGTCACTGGGGACATGTCTTTGAAGAGTATGTTTTATTTCCGGCCCCTTCTCTCTGACTCTGTCCTTTTCTCTGTTTCCTCACCACCATGAGGTAAGCAGTTTTCCTCTGACATGCCCTTCTGCCACAGTATTTCTGCCTTCCCACAGACCTAAAGCAATGGGGCCAGCCAAACATGGACTGAAAGTTCTGAAACTGTGAGCCAAAATAAACCTGTCCTCCTTTAAACTGTATATGCCAGGTATTTGGTCACAGCAACAAAAAGCTGGCTAATACAGTTTTTAACGCCCTTGTATCAATTTGATCACATCCTGTTTTTTTTTTCCATTTCACAGCACAATCTCTAATAATCTTGCTAACTTATTTGTTCGTGTCTTTCTCGTACATCATTGAGAATCTCTGTGAGAGCAGAGACCTTGGCCATTAGGCTCCCAACTGCATCCCTAGGGCTTACAGCACTATTCAGCACATAATAGTGCTCAGTAAATATTTGTTGAACAAATGAATGAATGAGCAAATCATCAGCATTTGACACTTACTGAATTTATTTATAAAGTCAAATGAGAATCCATCTTCTTCCTTCCCAATTAAAGACAGACTTAGCTTTCATCTCTAGCTTTACACTGCACTGTACACATGTAAATGATTCCCTGGAAGAAAAATAGCTCCCTGTTGTGACCGTACTTAGGAAGATTATTTATATGGGAGGCAACAGAGTCTGATGATTAAGAGTCTAGGTTTGGGAATCAGGCACACAGGTTTTGATCTGGGCTCTGCTTCTTATTAACTAGATGACCTTGTATGAGAAGCCTCAGAGCCCATATATGCAACATGGATTAATAACAGAGCTCATACTTTAAGGTTTTTGTAAAACTTACAAGAGATGATGTACTGCAAAGCTTAGAGTGGTGCCTACTCAGTAGATGGCTGTGATTATGCTTTCCACTCACCTTTTTTTTTTGTTGTTCTCATTTTCTCTCTTTAATGCTCCTGAATTTGAGCTGCTTGGCAAAGCCCCAGGGAAAGGCTGGATCCACGTGGTACAGACAGGATGTTAGATGTTACACAGTCGTGTTTACTTAATAAAGCCAAGCCTGCGCTAATCGTCTCTGGCATTTCTGCACAATCCCCTGTCAAATACACACTATAAAGTTGATATGGGGTAAGCCATGCTGGCTTCCCTGGAGTAGTCCTGGTATTTGCTAAATGATGACAGCAACAGGAAAGGTGACCTTTCCTAAACCCCGGTTATGCCCAGAACACTGGGCCAGGTTGTCACAACCTTCCGGGAGCCCGGGCCAGGTAGCTTTGATCACTCTACTCTATGAGCCTCCGTGACGCTTGGAGCAGCTTGCCTAAGGAATCCTGGTGTCAGAGAAAACCATTCATTCATGTGTTCGTGTCCTGATGTGCTCACATGCTCAATAAGCAGTGAGTAAGCACCTGATGCATGTACACGCTATGGGGGAGTATGCGAGGCACGGCTGGGGCTGATACTGTAAGCGCACTCAGTGGGATGCAATAGGTGCAGCTCCAGGACAAGGCAGAAAAACCTGTAGTGACAATGTGCTAAAGAAATGGCAGTAGCATGCCAGATTGCTGCAGGCTGCAGCCATTTATTCTGAATGGGGAGATCACGAGGTGGCGGCATCAGAGATGAACCCTAAAGGATGAATAGGACTTCTGCGAGTTGGGCAATGCATGAGAAAGCAGCCCGAGTGAGGGTACAGGCCAAGGAGGGCATCCAGGGACTTTGTCCCATGCGCCAACAGTGAGGACACAGTAGAGGTCAGATCATGCAAAATGGCGGGGAAATTTGTCAGTACAATAATGGGCTTCTCTTTTTTTGTTGTTTTTCTTTTAAACCATTCCCATCAGCTTGGGCACAGGTGGAGAAAATACAAGTCTGACTTTAATTATTCATAATATTCCTGTCCCCAGAGAGTGCCTGAGGAGCTCTGTAGCATTCTATCCTCCTTAGGAAAGGGGATCCTTCCATTGCTTATCTAGCAATATCCAACTTTTGTTCCACGTATTGCGACTCTCCCGAGACAGCGTCAGGAAAAGTCAACCACGCTCAAACACGTTTGCAAATTGTGACCTACCAGATACATTTTGAATTTATATGCCTTAGAACACCAGGGATTCTCAGGGGCCCCACATTATAGATAATCTCTTCAGAGCTGCCTCAACTGAGCACCCTTCCAGTATTACTTAGTCAGGCAAACTTCTCTTTCTTGAAGTATCATTTATATTCCATGGAGTTCTGAGAATAGAGTGGAAATGCTAGGCTGGAAGCCTGCACAAGTGTTACATGGATAATCTAACAAGTACGGTTGTCCCCCAGTATCCTAAAGGGATTGGCTCTAGGTTACCCACCCTGACCCTGCAAGGATTCAAAATCCATGGATGCACACATTTCTTATACAAAAATGGCATAATATTTTCATATAATTCATGTACATCCTCTCTTACTCTTTAAACCATGTCTAGATTACTTATAATACCTAATACAATGTAAATGCTATGTAAACAGTGGTCATACTATACAGATAGGGAATAATGACAAGAAAAAACTCTGTACATGTTTGGTACAGACTCAATTATTTTCTGAATATTCTTAACCTGTGGTTCATTGAATCCACAGATAATGAACTCAGGGATACAGACGACCAACTATGTAGTGAAACGTGATCCTGGAGACCCTTATCTGCCCCAGACACTGCTAAATGCTCATCTCCAGAGCAAAGAACAGTGCCTAAAAAGCTAGAAGTAGGGTTTGTAATCCTGTTACAGACTCATTGGCTGCCAGCGGCTGATGCACCAGCTGGGAGGGAGTGTGGGAGCAAAGCCATGGCACAGGTGCCACACAGACTTGCTTTGGAATCACCACAGAACCCCCTCCCCTCCCCACACACAGTGGAGTAAGAAGATGGTAATGAAGACAGCTGCTGTATAATAAACACTAGCGGAAATGAAGGCATTCACTCATTTGGGGAGAGGAGCGGTGGAAGAGGCACTTCAGAGCAGAAGAGATGAGGCATTCCAGGGAGAAGCAGGACCAATCACAGAAATTATCCAATGTTGGGACTTGGGTGTTTGAGTACTGCCCATTTTGGGTAGCTCTGTGTCATGCTTTTCCATAATTGGCTACTACAATACATAATTAACCGAATCCAGATTACTCATGTTCGGCTTCCAATCCTTGCCGAGACCTGCACTAAATGAAGACCCAGAGCATGTGGCATGTCATATCAGCTCTTTCGTCACAGTGCCCCGACTACTGTCCAACGTATCTCTCCTCCTTCCTCCATGCACTCGGGTCTCAGCCCCCACTTCTAAACATGCTGTGCTGCTCCTGCACTGTGCATGTGTTCTCTGCACCTGAGAGGCTCTATTTTCTCCTTCCTATTTAAAAAGGTCCACAATCCTCCAAAGTCTGGCTTCATAAATGACCATTCCCTCCTTGAAACACTTGTTTTTCTTGAGTTGTTTCTACTCATCCTTCAGGTGTGAGTGTGGACACCATCTGCTCTGCATCTTCCTGGGTCTGCAAGGTGACCATGAGAACCTGTATCTCTCCATCTGCAGACTGAGCACTCGGTGCGATAACCTGTCTGCTTTCCCACCAGAGTAAGCTCAGTACAAACGCTTGCATGATCGCTCACCATGAACCAAGAACACGGCAGGTGCTTAATAAATATCTTTACATGGGTGAAGACATTGAGGGAAGGAGGACTCAGAGAAGTTGGTGTCATGCAGCTGGACACGTGGATGGAGTGGCAGAGGGTGAGTGCTCACCTGAGAACTGGATGGCGAAGCCCTGCTTGCTGGTGAAGAAGTCCGTGCTGAACTGCAGAACGACTGAGCTAAAGGTGCTGTGCAAGTCCTTGGGCAAGGCTGAGCCGCTCAGCTCCTTCAGCAGAACCCCACTCTCCACTGGCCCATCCCAGATGCGCAGCACGTCGTGGACCTCCTCCGTGTCAAACACCAGGAAGTGGAGCCTGCACAGAGACAAGAGGTGGGCGGTCACACTGGGCTTGGCCCTTCCTTCTGGGGAGCTTCCGGTCAAGGAAGGAGGTCCTAAGCCAGGAAGACTCGCAGGAAGAAGGCAGCACCTGGCAGCGTCCTTATGCTTCCTACTGGCTTGTTCCTCCCATTGGTGCCGCTAGCAAAGGGGTGCAGGTGCATCTTGTTTGCTGTGAGCGCTATGTTACTATGAGGAGAACCCATCCTTCCCTTTGACTCCACAGCACCCCCAGACCATGCTTCTGAGCCCAGACCCTTGTTATTTTAGACCGGGAGGGGCCTGGGTTGGAAAAGGATACACACAGGTTTAAAGAAAGAAGGGCAGAGGGCGAGGCGCTCTGGGACCTCTGAGAAGCTAGCCCAGCTGCAGCAGGGGCAGGGGGGAAGTTCCACATTGGTTTCCCAGAGCAGAACTTTGAGGACATTAGCTACAGACAGACTTGGCTTAGGTAATCCTTGCAAATCTCAGCAGGCTGGGGAGGCCTCTGTGTGTGTGTGTCCGTGGTGGTGTGTACGTGTTGGGGAGGAGGTACAAGCTCATGCTAAGCTCTCAGAGCCGGGCAGCTGAGTGGGACTCTCAATTCTTCCCAAAGAGGTTCTGGCAGCCAAAGATACCTTGGTGACAAGCCTGTGTGGTTCTGTTAGTCAACTGTTGAATTTTGGAATAATTTTAGACTTTCAGAAAAGTGCAAAGATAATATAGAGATTTCCCATGCACCTTTCACCAGTTCTGTCATCAACAGTTTACATTTCTATGACACTTGTTACACCTAAGAAACTAAGGAACTAAACTCCAGACTGTACATGAATTTCACCAGTTTTTCCACTGATGTCCTTTTTCTGTCTCAGAATCCAATCCACTCATTGCTATCTTTTTAAAAAAAAACTTTAAAATGTGCTAGGCAAACAACATACAGATATACTGAATTTTAAAAGAATCTCTCTTTTTCATACAAGCTTCTCACTTAATATTAGGTTTGATGTGTGCCTTTTCAGATTTTTCTTAGTGTGTACTGATACATAATGTTCTCCCCAAATAGGACCATATTTTGCATAGATTTAGAGTAACTTTCTTCCTTTACATAATACCATACTATGAACACATACATTCACTTCATTATTTTCCACAGAAATGGATCCTTTTTCACCAAACTGCAAGGAACACTCTCATCTTAATGTAGCTTTGCACACTTTTATTAGTGTTTCAGTTGACTTGTAGCAGTGATGTTTTTAGAGGGATGGGTATCTGTTTGTTTTAATTCTGATTAATATTGCTAAATTATCCTCTTAAGGGATTGTACTAACTTATATCCCCATTAAACAGTATTAATTTTACTGTTCTCTCTAAACTGCATCTCACCAAAATCAGATATTATAATGCTGCAAATATATTCAATATTAAAATACTCTCCCATCTGCTAGACCAAAATGGAATCTTACTGGTATTTTGAATCTAGAGAATTTAGAATTTGACATGTTGGGATTCTTTGCACATATTTATATCATCATATCTTTCATGTATCTTAATTGGGTGATTGGTCTTTTGAAATCCTGTTTCTATATTATGATTTTTATTTGTTAACTTTGTATATTTTGATTCCTCTTTTATATGATGTATTTCAATACTAATACTTTCTCCTAGTTCCAGATGAGTTTTATCCTTTAAAGTTTGCTTATGGTATCTTTCTTCCCCAAAAACCAAAATCTTAATATTTTCCCAGACTTTACAGAGTCCTATTTTTTGAGGTTAATAGGCTCATTATCTTCCCAAATGCACATCCACTTATCCTAACATCTGTCTAATGGAACCCCTCCTTATTTTGTATACTGAAACCCATTTTACATTCTCATTGCATATATCAGTATATACTGAATTTACTTATTTGTTTATGATTCTCCCCCACCCCATCAACTGTAGCATAATTTTCATGAGCACAGGAATGGTGTTTTTACTACTGAAGCTCCACACTCAGGATGTGCCTGGCTGTGTGGAGGAGGCTCACATGAATACTTATGGCATGAAAACACATTCAGAACTAAGCAATCCAGGTTCCTTGACTAATGGAAATGGCCCTTCGGTCATGGGGCTGTTTCTAGACTTCCCGCTCAGTTCCACTTTACACTCCTTTGCCTATACTGAATTCTACTTGTAGCACTAGGAACATAGTTTTTCAGCTTACTGCGTTTTTCCTATT
>PVJO010022580.1:0-27747 GCA_004026905.1 Hystrix cristata | reverse complement strand
TATTTTGCTCAACATTATATTTTCCAGGTCCATCCATTTTCCTATAAATGACTCTAATTTGTCATTCTTTATAGCTGAATAGTATTCCTTTATACATAGATACCACATTTTGTTTATCCAGTTATCTGTTGATGGGTATACAGGCTGCTTCCAGAATTTAGCTATTATGAATTGTGCTGCTATAAATGTTGGTTATGCAGGTATCGCTGTAGTATGGTGTCTTTAGCTCTTTGGGGAAGATACCTAGTAGGGGAATGGCTGCGTAGTATGGGATTTCTACTTTCAGGCTTTTGAGAAATCTCCATACTGATTTCCATAATGGTTGTACTAGTTTTCATTCCCACCAATAGTGTAGGAGTGTTCCTTTTTCACCACAGCCATGCCAACATTTGTTATTGTTTGGTTTCCTAATGATTGCCATTCTTTCTGGGGTAAGGTAGAATCTCAGAGTTGTTCTAATTTGCATTTCTCTAATGGCCAAAGACGTTAAACATTTTTTCACGTATTTGTTGGCCATTTGTATTTCTTCCACTATGAAGTGTCTGTTCATTTCTCCAGCCCATTTCTTGAGTGGGTCATTAATTTTAGGTAGTTTAATTTTTTTGAACTCTTTGTATATTGTAGATATTAGTTCTCAGCCTGAGGAGTAGCTGGCAAAGATTTTTTCCCATTCTGTGGGTTTTCTCTTCACTCTACTAATTGACTCTTTTGCTGTACAGAAACTCTTTAGTCTAAGATAATCTCACTTGTTGATTCTTGTTGCTATTTCCTGTGCAACTGAGGTTCTGTTTAGAAAGTCCTTTCCTACTTCTATGTCTTCAAGTGTTTTACCTATTTTTGTCTTCCAGGAGGTTTAGTGTTTCTGTTTCAATGTTCAGATCTTTGATCCACTTTGATTTTTATTTAGTATATGGTGAGAGATGTGGGTCCAGTTTCATTCTTCTACAAACACATAACCAGTTTTCCCAGTACCATTTGCTGAACAGGCTATCTTTCCTCCAACATAGGCTTTTGGATCCTTTGTCAAAGATCATGCATTTGTGGCCGGGGATTTAGCTCAGTGATTAGAGTGCTTGCCTTGCAAGCACAAGGCCCTGAGTTCGATCCCCGGCACCACAAAAAAAAAAAAAAAAAAAGATCATGCATTTGAATATGTCTGCGGAAATTTCTGTGTCCTCAATTCTGTTCCACTGGTCCACTTACCTATTTTATGCCATTTTTATTATTATTGCTTTGTAGTAATGCTTAAAGTCTGGGATTGCTATGCCACCTGCTTTGGTCTTATTGCCCAGTATTGCTTTTGCTATTCAGGGTTTCTTCTGGTTCCATATAAGTTTTAGGATTGTTTTCTCTAAGTCTGTAAATTATGCTGTTGGTATTTTGATTGGGACTGTACTGAACCTGTATCACATTTTTGGAAGTATGGCCATTTTAACAATATTGGTTCTGCCTAACCAGGAGCAAGGGACATCTTTCCATTTTCTGATATCCTCTTCACTCCCTTTTTTCAGAGTGCTGTAGTTTTCTTCATAGAGACCTTTTACTTCTTCAGTTAGGTTAATTTCTAAGTATTTCATTTTTCTTGAAGCAACTGTGAATGGCATTGTTTTCATAATTTCCTTCTCATCCTGTTCACTTGTTGGTATATACAAACACTAATGATTTTTGCATGTTGATCTTATATCCAGCTCCTTCACTTAAATTGGTTATTAATCCTAGGAGCTTTTTGGTGGAGTTCTTTGGGTCTTCCACGTAGAGTATCGTTATCCTTTTTCTCTTGTGCTTCTACTTGGATTTGTGCCATTGAACTGCCTCCAACTCACTGAGCCTGTGTTTTGTGGTGCCCAGTCTCCTGTTAAACACGCCTGTAAATTAATTCCAGGTTTGTCTTTCAGTTCTAGAAGGTCCATTTGAGTCTTTTTACAAATTATGATTCCACTTGGAATTCTCCGTCTTTTCATATACTTTTGTGTCAATTCTGATTGGGGGTTACTGGGGATCGAACTCGGCTTTGCACTTGCTAGGCAAGCACTCCACCACTGAGCTAAATCTCTGACCCTTTGCTTTTTTAACTTATTAATCTTAGTTGTTTTTAAATTCCTATCTAATAATGCAATTATATAAAATCTTGGGTTACCTGTCATCTGTTTTATCAGTTTTTGCTCACTGTTCCCATTTTTAGCATGCTTCAAAATTTTTGCTGGATACTGAATCTTGTGGTTGAAAATGATTGAGGCTCTGGACAATAGAATCTTGCTCCAAAGGGAATGCTACTTCATTCTTGGAAAAAATAAACCAAAAAAAAAAAAAAACCCCACACTTTGAGATATACCTGACATACCATAAAAATGTATATTTTAAATATACAAATTAGGGGTTGGGGATTTAGCTCAAGTGTTAGAGTGCTTGCCTAAGAAGCACAAGGCCCTGAGTTCAATACCCTCCAAAATATATATATACAAATTAAAATGTTTTAATATATGCACACACTGATGAAAATGACCACAAGGAGATAATCTATACATCTACCTGGATGTTACTGGGGCCATCTGTAATCTCTTTCCCCTCTCCCCTCTGTACCCACTCTTCATTCCAGGCAACTACTCATTTGCTTTCTGATACTATAAATTTTACCTACTGTAAAAGTTTATATAAGTGGAATAAATGGCTTTTGACCTGGCTACTCGTACTCATCATAATTCTTTTGTGATGCCTCAATGTGTTTGCAGAACACATTCTTCAATGTATCAATACTTTATTGGTATTTAATTATTTGCATATACCATCATTTGTACAACCATTCGTGCATGGATAGGCATTTGGGATATTTCCAGTATTTTAGCTATTAAAAATAAATTGCTGCAAACATTCTACTTAAAGCTTTAAAGGGTATCTGACTTCATTATTCTTGAGTAAATACCTAATAGTGTAATGCTGGTTGGTACACATTTAATTAGCTTTGGGGTTGATTTCCAAAATGTTTCCAAGCTAGTCATACCATTTTACATTCCATCCAGCCAGATGTAAGAGATGTGCTCATCCTTGCCAACACTCACTATGATCTGTCACATCAAGTGGTGTCTCACGGTGCTTTTAATGTGTATTTCCCCAATGAATAATGAGATCAAGTATCTATTCATGTACTTATGTGCCAGCCACATATCTTCTTTCGTGAAATGGATGTTCAAATCTTTTAACCATTTTTAACTCACGTTATTTCCTCAGTATTGGATTTAAAGAATTCCTACACCTCCCAGATGCATTAGATATAGAATTTACCAGCATTTTCTCTCAGTCTGTAGATTGTTTTCCCATTCTCTTAATAATGCATATATGTAGCCTCATCCTCCATTCTGGATGCAGACTGAACTCTCATCCTGGAAGCAGGTTTGGTGGCCCTGGACATAGTTTCCAATTCTCCACCTTCTCCAGTTCCTCAAGGTGGTCATCAGGTCTCACCCTCATTGAGCTTCCTCCTGCTAACCACCTGCCTGTGGAACAGCCGGATACACCAACTTGACTGGCCTCATTGGCCCCCATACTTTATATGGAGTGGGCTGCCACAGTTGCCCATCTCAGTCACAGGACAGCCCTGGGGAACTTTTGTCTACTTGCTCTAAACCCACAGATTAGAACTCCCCAGGGAAGTCTATTTGGTAACACCCTGAGCCCCAAAAAAGGATTTGGCTCACAAGGTCCCTCATTCACCCTCTCTGTTTTGCTCCCCACCTACTGGTTGAGCACACATGTCCAGGACAGCTGACCCTTCCTTTTGGCCGTGACATACACGCTCCCCTTTCCTTTTGGGGGCCTGTGAGTAACAAACTGCTTCTGCTATTCCACTCACTTTGTCATGCTCCCTCCTTTGTTCTACCTACCCCTCAGTGTTTCCATTTCTAATGCTATTGAAAATATTCTTTTCAATTTTTAATTATTCCTTGCTAGGACAGAGATATAATTGATTTTTATAGGCTGATCTTGTACCCTCTAGGTTTGTTAAACTCATTCTTAGTTCTAAAAGCTTTGTTTTGATTCTGTACGATATTTTACAGAGACAAACATGTCGACTGGGCACAAAAAAGCTTCACTGCTTACTTTCCAGTTCCAATACGTCTTATTTCATTGTTGCTTTACTGAACTTAATACTACCAGTAAAATACTGAAGAAGAAGTGAGAAGAGGTTTCCTGACCTCAGTCCTGATCTTTTCATCTATAATTCTGTAATATCTTTTATAATAAATCAGTAAATGTAAGTAAAGTGTTCCCCTGAGTTCTGTAAGCACTCTAGCAAATTCATCTAAATCAAGGAGGGGGTCATGGGAACCCTGACTTACAGCTAGGCAATCAAAAACACAGGTCACAACCAGGGACTTGCAACTGGCATCTGAAGCAGAGGCTGCGTTGGGGGCTGAGCTCTCGACCACTGGGCTCTGACTACCTTCACACGATGTCCTTGCAAAAGGTTTGCTTGCTTAGTGTGGGAGGGAGATCTGTACATACAGGGTCACAAAAGCACACTATATTGTGAAAGTATAGAAGAATTTGAGAGCTCTTTCCATTCAGTATTTCATTAATGTGTGTTGATTGTTATTGATTCCCTGATTTGGCATACTTTAATTTGACCTTACTCATCTTCCTTATCAAAGAAGCTGAAGTTATTAATTTGAGACATTTCTTCCTTACTAATACAGGTGTTCAGTGCTATAAAATTTCCTTTAGGTGCTACTTTAGCTGCAACCCCAAAATTCTGCATTTTCATCTTCATTCATTTCATAATAGATTTCTTTTTCTTTGTTTCTTCTCAGTCTATGAGTTATTTAGAAGTATGTTACTTATTTTGCAAGTATCTGGGGATTTCTCAGACATTTGTGTGTGACTGATTTCTAATTAAATTCCATAATTTTTAGAGAACATACATGATGTGATCTGAAATCCTTCAAATTTATTTTATGGCCCAGAATAAATTATGTAACGGGAAATATTCCACATGCATCTAAACATGAACCTGCTAAAGTAAATGCTTTCTCAAATAGCTTCCACACAGTGCTCTAATTCTGGAACAGCTGGTCCTGGACAGAAGTTCAAAGGGAAAGGACATCACGTATGAGATATCAGTTTTAGCAGACTAAGGAGGGATCTTCAAAAGGACTAATTCCACTGCTTTCTTTTCCTTGATCTTCAGTAGCATCTCCAGGGAAAAGAGGTGAGAATGAATTTTTGCATATGGTTTTTAGAGTGTGGATGGGGCAGGCAGGCAGAAGCAGAAATACACTGGGAAACTGAATCTCAAAGGGGTGTGAGGAAAGCTTGATGGGGATATGACCTCTTCAATAAAAAACTTATGGAGAAAATATAAAAATCAAGTCATTTTGGCCTGGAAGAGACTTGGTTGCTCCAATGCCTAAAGTCTGTACTTGTTTTAGTGAAAATTTTAAAACTAATGTTAATCTTAAATCTACTCTTCAAATCTACTACAAAGACTTAAAAAAAGAAAAGCGAATGGAATCCTAGGACAATTAACTCTAATCTATTTTTAACAAAAAAAAAACCTCTTAGATATATTAAATATAGCAAATTTTCTCTCCTGCACTAAACTATTGTGCGATTTTTTTCTCAAATATGAAACCAAATTTAAGCTCAGTTTAAATCCTTGTATTCATTTTACATTAGGAAATGAAAATAGTGTTTTAACTGAATTTGGTATCTAAAAATGTTTCATATAATCATATGGCCTAAGAACTACACAGGGACCTTAAAGGTAACCTGGATTCAGTGATCTGCCCGATTGTCCCCGTACTCCTGATGATGGCCATCCACATTGCCCCTAAACGCCTCAACTGACAAAACTCAGTCTCACATTGCTGAGATCCTGACAGTATCTTCCCATTCCTACTTGGTCCTAATTTCTAATAATGGCTTGCAGTCACACAGTGCACAGTCCTGGAGAAATGCTCATTAGCCAGCTTAGCTGGTCCATTATAGATCCTGTCTGTCTTGCTCCCTGCCTACCTCCTCCCCTGTCAGTGTTGGGCTGCATCTGAACGCTGGAGCTAGACAGG
Source organism: Hystrix cristata (assembly GCA_004026905.1). Classification (NCBI taxonomy): domain Eukaryota; kingdom Metazoa; phylum Chordata; class Mammalia; order Rodentia; family Hystricidae; genus Hystrix; species Hystrix cristata. The sequence continues at coordinate 21,688 of PVJO010022580.1, read as the reverse complement.
GTTATTTTGAAGGCCTGTTGAATTGACTTCTCCTCCAGCCTGCTGACAGTGGGCAGTGCTGCCCCAACAATGGCTATTACTATGGCTACTTATCTGGGAAAACAGGATGCTCTGAAACTGATCCAAGCTTACATTTACTTTTTAGCCACCCACCATACTTAACTACTTCTTAATATTAAATTAACAAATAACCAACACATACTTCATGTAAAATTTTTGTGAATTAATGAGTATGAGACTGTGTGTCAAAACATATACTTTACTGGACAGAAAAGCTTGCAATTTTCCAGCACAGGGTGCTGCTGGACTGAACACAAGAAGTTTACTCTCCAACTTTCCCAAGTTTCCACCAAAGTGGTGAAAAAAGAGAAAAAACAAGTCACTGGGCCCTCCTCAAGCCCTGATGTGAAGCTTGGAGCAGCACTCCCTGAGAGGCGTGTACTGTGAGGTGATGGGCGAGGGAGAAGCTCTGTGGCACACAGATGACAGAGAACGCTGGTACCAACCAAATGGGGTACACGATAGAGCCAGAGGTCACACAGGCTCCTCCCAACACCACTGCCTGCCTTGATGTGAAGCACAGCCCAACTGAAAGTCCGTCCAGCTCGAAGTCAAAGGATCAGGAAAGAGGACCCAGGCAAAGAAATGAAGGTGCTTATCCAAAATATCCACATACATTGAGACAAAGGTAAGATGAGGACTGACTCCTCCTTCAAGGAGAAACAAACCAAAAGAAACATAGAAGACTGAAAAACATCCTGCCCAATACAGAAAAGCACAAAAAAGCAGCAGGAGGCAGGAAAACATATGTTGAGAAATATGGATAAACTGATTTTGGTCAACAGCCTGTAAAGTATTTTCAGAGGCCAGAAAACAAAACTTGCAACAAAAATCTGGAAGCTGGCAGCCTACAGAGAAGGGATACAACACCAAGAAACAAAGTCAGAATAGGATTAGAGCAGCCTCACCTGGTCAAGTTCAAATGAGCTTCAAAAATTCATGCAACCACAAGAAGCAATTACCAAAATCACTAACTTAATTTCTCTTCTTAATCTTTGCCTATTTGATCTGTCGGCTAGAGGGCAGGAGCCCCTTAGTGCAGCTTTGGCCTCTGATTTGTCATCCAGTGGGAAGACTGTCCTCTTATTGTGGAAACATCCAGCATCCAGCATGCAGGCTTGACAGCCCCTCTGCACTCACTGTGTCCTGTTGAGCCATGCCCTCCCAGCGCAGAGCCCAGAGGAGCTCGGAAGGTCTGCTAGGTTGTGGGGAAGCTCTCCTTCCTTCTTGTGCTTCCCGCAGACTAAATGAGAAAGCGTTTTCCAACAAGAGAGAAACAGATTGCACTGGGTTGAGGTCAGAGGCATTATGCTATGATGAGTTCTGCCTAAGACACAAAGTGCCACATTTACATCACTTGTGTGATGAGTGCTCACTTTCTCTCCTTGAATATGACACACTGGTTCCATAGAGCCTGATGTAAAGACTGTGAGCTGGAGGTGAACTGGCAAAGGAGAAATGCAGGATGTGAGGCCCCAGACATTTGCACCCCGGGTGGGGGAGACAGGCAACCTGCATCCCAACCTAGAACAAGGTAAGGTGCTCAGGTGCTTGAACCAGGTTCTCTGGTTAGTGGTTCTAAGAACTGAACTGAACAGAGCACCACAAGGAGGCGCCCATGTGACAGAAATCACAATCTTTCCCTTTATAGACATGGAGGCCAGCAGTAAGGGAACAGTGTGCCCAAGTCCCATGTCCTGCTGGAGGAAGACCTATGGGAATACCACATATGCTGGTCATGCAATCACTTGAACTCCTCTACCTCCAAGGAACAGGTCCTACCACATCCTCTCACTGCAATCACATATTTCTGCTTGCCTTCAGTCACAGAGCAAATGCAGGGAACATGGTAAGAAAGTTAACCCAGATTGTGGGGGCCTGGAACTGCACAGGCTCCACAGGGGCTGACTGAATGACCAATGGCAAGGAGCAAGGGAAGAACAAAAGCAAAAAAAAACAAAGACAGACACATTGGCATGGCATGGGGGCTTGCACTAATGTGCAAGAAGAGAACCAGGGTTTGCACTGATGTGTAAGCAGAGAAGGAGGGCATTGTCTCAGGGTGCCTGCAAGCTCACCTCCCAGGGTGGGCTGTTGTCAGCACACCTGTGTCCTACTGTCTCAGCATCTCTGAACAGGATAGACAAGCAGATAGGGTCATGCCCAGCTCCCTGCCCACAGCAGGGACAGCATAGTCCCCTCTCAGTTCCTCTCCTCACAGGCTCCATTCTCAATAAGCCTGACTGCTCCTGAGCAAGGGTGACAGGACATGTGGTGGGACAAGCCACCATGAGCTGAGCAACTAGCTTCTCACGTAGTGGGCACACTGCACAGAAGTGTTGTGAGCAGTTTTCAACATTTCCTTTGCTAAACAAGTTTAAATCTCCCCAACTTCCATGAGTGGTGCTGCTACATTGTACTAAATCAAGCTGAATTACCAGGAAATCATCCCGCCAAAATGTGATAATGATATACTAGAAAACATGAACAAGTCCCTCCCTGTATCTGCTTTGCCCACCTGATGCTAAGCAGCAAGACCACTGCTAATGACTTTCACAGTGGAGCCCCAAGGCCCTTGGCAACTTGCTGTAAAAGCAGCATCAAGTAGAGCATGATATTCCAGAAATGAGAGCTTTATGGGGCAGAAATCCTCCTCTCATCCAAGTGTATTTGCTTGGAGCATTAGAGTGGCTTGCAGGGACAACATAGGGCCAGCAGCAATAGACAGTCATACACCACTCACAGCAGTGCTGGCCTCTGTCAGTCACCACAATATGCACATGTTGGGTGGCCCCACTGCCCGGGATCACCCCCAACAAGGGTAGAAGGCGATTCCATGGTGAGTGTCAACCAGCAGTGAGAGGGTGTGAGCAGCACGAGTCAGAGGCTAGCACATGCTGGCAGGGAGGACACCAGCACTATTGCAGCTTCACCCCTAAAACCACAGGCACCTATATTAAACATGCAAAACTCAAAACTCACTGGAGCTCATTTCAATTCCACTTGAATCCATGCCCCTGCTCATGCTGCCCACTCTCTCGGACTGCCCTCAGCCTGCCTCTCTTGCAAAGGTCCCATGTGGCCAACCCTTCCAACCCAGTCACCTGTAGGTGCTGGAACTGATGCACACCAGGACAGGCACAGGGCCTGCAATGGCTCCTATCCTGAGTGAGTCCCTTACCTCCCCACACCCCAGAGCTTTATTAAAATGGGGCACCAGTTTTCATTGTGGGAAGATGAAGTGGTATAACTGCTGCAGAGAACAGTCTGGAGGTTCCTCTGTAAATTAAACAGAAAATCACCATATGGTCCAGCAATTTCACTCCTACGGAACTGTAGAGTTGTCCAAACAAAAACTCATACAAGAATTTTCATAGCAGCACTATTCACAACAGCCAAAAGGTAGGAAAAAAAACAAATGTCTGGCAACAAAAAAATGTGGGTTTTTAAAAATGTGAAGCATCTCTACAATGGAATATCATTCAGCCATGAAGAGGAATGAAGCTCTGAGACCTGCTACAGCATGGACAAACCTTAAAACGTGCTCAGTGAAAGATGCCAGCCACAAAGGCCACGTACCGCGATTCTATTTAAATGAAACCTCCAGAAGAGGCAAAGCCAGAGACAGAAAGCAGATTGATTGAGGACTGTCAGGTGCCTTGTGGAGCGGTGAAGGGGAACAACCGCTTCGGGCGTTGGAGTTTTCCCCTGGGGTGATGAAAATGTTTTGGAACCAGATAGACATGGAGGCTGCACCACAATGTAAATGTGCTCAACGCCACTGAAGTGTTAACTTTAAAATGGCAAATGTTATGTCATGGGAATCACAACTCACTATAAAGGGGTTAAACATGACCACCTCACAGAATTGCTGTTAGAACCAAAAGCTTTAGGAGTGTGTTGGGGGAGTGGAGGCAGGCTTGACGGGTAGATATAACAAGCACACACAATTTTCTAATCAGGGCCTGACACATAGTAATGATGCTCTTCTTGTTTTTATTGTTGTTGGGGTTAATTATGTGTTGGCCTTCCCATTTGGTTTGAAACATAAAAATAACCTACAAGTTCTAAATAATCTACAAGTTAATTAGCCATAGGGCCCAACGGGAGGCAGGGGACTTTCTTTGGTTAGGTATAGCCTTGGCAGCCATACATCTTCATGTTGAAGGAATTGGTCTCTTTCACCCAGCTTGTCAGTGGCCAACCAGTGAGTGGACTTGTATCTGTGTATTCCTGCAGGGGCCTGCACCCGCCAGCACGTGCAAACTGCCTTCCCCAAATTGCAGCCATTATATTCATGAGTGTCTCCATTCACTGCCATGACAAAGTATCTGACTGGGCAGCTAAAAGACATTTATTTCTGACAGATCTGGGTGCTGAGAGTCTGAGATTTGGTGCCAGCAGGGTCAGGCTTGGGTGAGGAGCTGATTCCTGGTTTTCAGATGGCCTCCTCCTTGGTCTTCACACAAAGAGAGAGAGAACTCTGGTGCCTCTTCTTCTTCCTATGAATAAGTCACAGTCCTGCTGGACCAGGGACACCCTATGACTTCATTGAACTCTAATGAATACCTGGCTCCAAGTATAGTCACAGTGGGGGTCAGGGTCCACCAGGTGAATCTGGGGGCTATAATTCAGTCCAGAGCATGTTGTACTGAAGATAAGGAGAAATTCCATTCCACAATGAATGCCAGGAGCAAATCATTCGTGCCACTAACAACTGCAGCAGTCCATGCCCAGCAAATGCCCTCAGAGGAGAGAACAGCTCCCCATCACTATTGCTACTGTCAGAAACTCAGTGGGTCCTGGGGCTAGAGGTGGATGGATTCCCAAATCAGCTGCAAGGAGATGGAAATATGAAGTCAATATGTCAGAGGAGCCATGAGACTTTCAAACTCAAAAGGCACGATGGCCTGTACTAATGTCCTTCACACCAGTGTCACCACCTGCTCCTGCTCCAGGGCATTCCTAAGAGTACTCACCGGGACACAAGGTCTCAGATTAGCATAAGCTGAGCCCTTTCCTGTCCTTTGTGGACCCAGCACTGTGCGTCATCTTGGGCACCTGCCCTCTTTCTGCATGGACCCAGTGCCTGTCCATTCTGTGGCCTACCCTGGGCCTCAACCAAGGGAGAGAATCACTCACTTAGGAAAATTAGTTTCTTCCATTTTCTCTACTCAGCAACATCCCCTGCTTCTTTGATGGAGGAGTCACCACATGAAAGTCTCAGCACCCAAAATGAAGCCAGGACTAGAAGGAAGTCCCTAGCTGACAAGCACCTCAGCAGCCCTGGGACTGTGGATGCCTGAGAAGCCCTGCAGGACAGATCTAGGTCCTCATGCCAGCTCTGGGAGTACTGCAGGAGTCTCACTGGCACAGGAATGGTGTTCAAGGCAGCCACTGATGTGCTTTGACCTGAGCACCATTTCTCTATTTGTGTTGTTCTCCTATTTGTAGACTGCTGTTTCTAACAACTTGATTTTAGGACTAGAATTTTTCTAAAATAAAAACTCTGCCCACTTCACTTCTGTAGCCCACCAAAGGCTCCACTAATGTGGAGATGCAGGCAGTACTCCTGAGAAGACTTCACAGGTCCTGCCAGGGCATTCTGATGACCCTGGCAGATCACTGTGTTGGTCAGACACACCCTCCTGCCAATATAAGGCTTCTGCCTTGCTTCTTCACCTGCCCAGAATATGCACCACAGCCCTCACTTTTCCCAGAAGGTCTCATCTCCAGTCAGCAGCTGTGCACTAAACTCTGACTCGGCCCCACGTTATCACGCAAGTCCATGCCCACTGCTTGTGGACCCAGCACTGTGTGTCATCTTGGGCACCTGCTCACTCTCTGCATGGATCCAGTGCCTGTCCATTCTGTGGCCCACCCTGGGCCTCAACAACCAACCCTTCCTACCTGGCTCCAAGCCTCTGGTGTCTCTGTCCTGGGCACTGGGCTGAGCTGCTACACCTCCTCCTCCAAGAGCAAAGCTTCTCTGGCAGGGCCTCCAGCTCCCAGGAAGCCACATCTGTCTCTACACTTGTAATTATCACTTAGCAAGCACAGAACGATGACACCATTCTTTCCCTTGCCAGAATGTGGCAAACGGAAAACTAACATTCTAAAGCTATTTTTTACATTCTGCAATTTAGTTTAAATTAAAAGCATGAAAACACCCTGGAGTTGGCTGGCTGTGGTCCCTGAATACTCCTAACTATATCTACTTGCCCTTCCTGGATGACTCCCTAGTCGAGTTTCTGCAAAGGCTTTGTGCCAGGCATTGAGGTTAACTGAAACCACGGAGCCAGAGTCAGAGCAGCCAGCACCCACACACAGCAGGTGACTTGTGGACGGCCAGTTTGGTCCAAGGTGGTACAAGTATGGTATTCCTGAAACTAACCACAAAAGCAATGGTCTCAATGGGAGAAGGATGGGAAGGCCTAAGAGCCACAACATTTTACACTCCCAAAAATAAAACTACTTTTCTTCAGTTATTTTAATATCAAAAGCCATGTTGCATTAAATATGTTATTAGAGGCTGATTGTTTAATGCAGACATAACCAAGCCTAAATATTACTGAGTAAATCCTGAGCAAGACAGAACTAGACCAAGACAAGCTGAGTGGAGCAGGAAGTACCCTGGAGAAGCTGCCAAGTAAACCAGGCATTGTGCCTGACATGACTGTCCTATGACCCTGTGCTGGCTGCCACAGCAGGCCACATTCAGATACTGGATACCCTGCAAAGGAGTGCCACCCCAGTCTCCTCATCTCCCTGTCAGGGCTCCTGTCTGGGTGCACCCTCTTCCTCTCCTCACTCACAGGCATTCGACACAAATTCTTCCTTGTATCCATTTGTCTTTCCATATTCCTCTATGTAGAGAGAGTCTAGAGGAAGAAACAAAAGAGGAACAAAAATAAAAGGAAAAAAATAATAAAACCTACACAGAGGCACCCCCTCTCCCACTGCGCTTCCACAAGAATCACATTGTGGCATAAGTACAGAGCAATGGGCATGGTACCTGCTCTCTCTCTACCAGGCCCCATGCTCCCCAGGTCAGGAGCTGTGGTGACACTTCATCCCAGTACCTCCCAGTGCCAGGCTTGTGGTCAGGGTACAGAAAGGACTAAAGGAATGCCAAGAAAGAATATCATCTCATGTGTCCTCTAACCACAAACAGGGATGTGTCATAGCACTCACAGAGAACCACAAAAGCTCAGCACTATAGGACTGCTCTGAGATAAGCTACTATGGGGGCAGGCCTGCAGGACACACTGCACCATGGACAGGCCACTGCTGTGGCTATGGGCAGCTGAGTCCCAGTCACAGCAGCCCTATAGATGCCCTGCTAGGTGAACAGGCCGCTGTGGTGGTGCTCTCTGAGCTAAGCTCATAGAGGGCCCCCTAGAGAGCCTGCTGCAGCTCCAAGTGTGGAAACTTCTAAGAGGTGTGTGTGTTAGATCAACAATGAGCATGCAAGTGCCAAAGAAGTGAGACACATACTTCTTTTTATATCACCTGGAAAAATATGTATCATAAAAGAAGAGTCAATGAAAATAATCACAAAAATTAGGAGACAAAAACCAATGCTTCTGAATGTCCTTTGAAGGTTCATGGCTGGTTTATCTAAAAGGCTAACATGGGGATGGACCACATGCCCCTTTCCTCTCATTGACCATGCGAAAATCTGAAACATTCCTTAACAAGAGTGAGGTGGTTTAAGATATGTCCATAAATCCTTCAATACTTCTCCTGGCACAACATAACATAACATAACAACTAATACTTCTGAAGAAGAGTAAAATAATATCCAACAGACAAGAAATGTTAACAAACAGACATTGTTCAGTAAGGATTATTTATGAAATCACATTTTGGATCTATGCAAAGAAGTTTCTGATAACCATTAACTAAGTTGAATTTATATTTTAAAACTCCAACAAGGAAAACTGCAGGCCCACGGGGCTATGATGACAAATTCAATAAGGAAAACAGAACACCAATTCTTCACAAACTCTTTCTGATTCCAGGAAAGGAGGAAACACTTCCCAACTCACTTTATGATGTCAAAACTACCTTGATTTATTTAGAACAGCAGAACTACATAAGGCCATTTCAAGGAAAGAAAACTATGGGCCAAAATCCCTCATGAATATAAATGCAAAAATCCTCAGCAAAATTCCTTTTACATAACATATAACCAAGTAGGATTTAACTCAGCAATGTTACTTTGACAACCAAAAATCAACACAATTTACCATTTTATAGATTAAAAATTAAAAATCCACACATCATAAACATTTGACAAAATAAAGCATTTGGCAAAATTGTAGATACAGCATTTGACAAAATTCAACAAGCACTCATAATAAAAATTCTCAGCAAATTCCGTAACCTGATAAAAGGCATCTGTGAAATACCTACAGCTATGATCATATTTAAGGTGAAAAATAACGATTTTCTTCTAAGACCAAAAATAAGGCAGGAGGCCCAGTCTCATCATCTCTAACCCACATCATACTGGACATCCTACCAAGGTCTATAAAGGGAGCAAAAGAAACAGAACAGCATACAGATGGCAACCTGTAAACGAAATAAAACAAAATAGAACCAGTAAGTTTAATCAAGTTTCAAGATACAAGGTCGATATACAAAAATCATTTGTATTATATATACTAACAAGAAAAATCCAAAAGGAAATTAAGAAAACAATTATATTCATGATAACATGGAAAAGAACAAAATACCTAGGAATAAGTTTAACAAAAATGTAAGACTTATAGTGTGAAAACTACAAAACTTCATGAAAGGACTACAAAAAAAACTAAACAAATGCACGGTCCTTTCCTGTTCCTGGACTGAAGTTTTGTATTGCTAACATGGAACTGCTCCCTAAATTCATCTAGAGTCAAGGCGATCATCATCAGATCTGCCCTTAGTTATGCAAAGGACAAGTTGATCCTAATATCCAGATGGAATTGCAAACTACCCAGAATAGCCAAAACAAACTTGAAAGAAAAGAACAAATTTGTAGGGCTCACACTTGCCAATTTTAAAGCCTACTGCAAGTCTCCAGATGCAGACTACAGTCTGGCATAGAAATATAAAATAAGGCAATTGCTTGGACGCGAACAGCCAGAAATAAACTCACACAGCTAGAGTTACCTAATTTTTTACTGGGATGCTAATACCACTCAATGAGGAAGGAAGTCTTTTCAACAAACAGTGTTATAACAAATGGATCTCTTCATGTGAATAACTTGGACCTTTGCTTCAGACCATATACAAAAGTTAATGAAAAATGGATGAATGATCTAAATGTAAGAATTAAAACTGCAATAGAAGAAAACATAGATATAAAGCTTCATGACCTGGGATTGGGCAATAGTTTCTTAGATACAGCCCTTAGCACAAGCAATGAAAGATAAACTGGATTCACCAAAATTAAAAGTTTCTGAATGTCAAATGATACCAACAAAGTGAAAAGACAACCCACCAAATGGAACAAAATTTACATCAATCTTATTTTTGATAAAGGTTGGTATCCAGAAGGTATAATAAACCCTTTCAACTTAACAGTAAAAAGGCAAACAGCTCAATTAAAAATATAAAGAAGAAATGTGAATAGACATTTCTGCAAAGAAGACATACAACAAATGGCCAATAAGCACACGTTTAATCTCACTAGTGATTTGAAGAATTATAATCAATACGACTTCCTATCCATAAGAATGGTTATAATGTAAAAGCAACAACAACACAACCCAGAAGATAAGAAGTATTGACTTAGATATGGAGAAATTAAACACTTATACACCATCAAATGACACAGTATTTTTGGAAAATAGTTTGCCATTTCCTCAAAATGTTAAACATCGGATTATGATATATCATTGTTGGTAGGTTTTTAATTACCTCTTCAATTTCAATGGCTGGTATTGGGTTATTCAGTATTTTTATTTCCTCTTGATACAGCCTCGGTAGTTCATATGTATCTAAGAAGCTGTCCATTTCTTCAGTGTTTTCCATTTTGTTTGAGTGTAGGTTCTTGAAGTAGGTACTGATGATCTTTTGGATTTCTGCAGGGTCAGATGTGACTTCACTCTGCATTTTTGAGTGCACGGATTTGAGTCTTTTCTTTCCTTTTTTTTTTTTTGTTAAGATTGGCTAGGGGTTTGTCAATTTTATTTAATCTTTCAAAGAACCAATTCTTCGATTCATAGATTCTTTGTATTGTTTTCTTAGTTTCAACTGCATTAATTTCACCTCTGACCTTTATACTTTCTTCTCTTGCATGAGCTTTGAGTTTGATTTGTTCTTCTTTTTCTAGACGTTTGAGGTTCAACTTAGGTTGTTTATTTGAGCGTGGTCTGTTTTCCTAATACGGGAATTCAACTCTATGAATTTCTCTCGCAGTAATGCTTTCATTGTGTCCTAGAAGTTCTGGTATGTTGTATTGGCATTATCATTTAATTGTATATACTCCCCAATTTCTTCTTTAACTTCATCTGTGATTCAGCTGTTGTTCTGGAGGATGTTATTGAATTCCCAAGTGTTTATGCTGGGGTTTTTTGTTTCTATTGGCCTTGATTTCCAATTTTGCTGCACTATAATCTGATAATAGGCATAGGATAATGTCAATTCCTTTGCGTTTACTTAAGCTTGCTTTCTGAACTAGTATGTGGTCTATTTTGGAAACCATCCCGTGTGTAGCTGAGAAGAATGTTGCGAGGTGGAACACTCTGTAGACATCTACTAAATCCATTTGTTCACAGGTTTGTTTCAGTTCTGATATTTCTTTATTGATTTTTTGTCTAGTTGATCTGTCTATTTGTGACAGTGGGGTGTTAAGGTCTCTCACTATAATTATGTTAGTGTTTATTTGCTTTTTCATGTCCATTAATATCTGTCTCATGTAGTTAGGTGCACTGGTATTTGGTGCATAAATATTAATGATTGTTATCTCTTCCTCTTTGAGTTTTCCTTTAACAAGTTTGTAGTGACCTCCTTTGTCTCTCTTGACCAGACTTGGCTTGAAGTTCACTTTGTCTGATATTAGGATAGCTACCTCTCCTTTTTTCTGGGTTCCTGCTGCATGGAGTACTGTTTCTATCCTTTGACTTTCAGTCTACGAATTTCTTTTTGGGTTAAATTTGTTTCTTGTATGCAGCATACTGATGGATCCTGTTTCTTGATCCATTCTGCCAGTCTGTTCCTTTTGATTGGTGAGTTGAGACCATTTTCACTGATGCTTATAACTGTTATGTACTGACTTATCTTTGTCATAGTCTTTTTCTGTTGTTGATTCCATTTTTAACCTCTGTTCAACAACTTGCCTTGCGTGGTGGATTCTTTTTATTAGTGTCCTTGGAATTATAGTCTCCTTTTTCTTGTTCCCAGATATCCCTCAAAATATTCTGTAGAAATGGTTTGGTGGTCATCAATTTCTTCATTGCTCTTTTTTGTGGAAGTATCTTATTTCATTATTGAATTTGAAAGTTAGTTTGGCTGGGTACATCAATCTGGGTTGGAGATTGTTTTCTTTTAGTGCTTGAAATACTTTGCCCCAGGCTCTCCTTGCCTTGAGAGTTTGTGCTGAGAAGTCTACTGTGATTCTGATAAGGTTTTCTTTATAGGTGATTTTTTTTTCCTCTTACAATTTTCACTATTCTGTTCCTTTGTTCAATTTCCAGAATCTTGATTATTATATGTCTTGGTATAGATTTATTTTGGTCATGGCTAGTTGGGGTTCCATATGCCTCATTTATGTGTATATAAAATTCTTTTCTCATGCTTGGGAAGTTATCTGTCATCACAGCAGAGAATAATTTTTTTATGCTTTTTGCATTGTCTCCTGGTTTTTCCTTCATTCCAATCACTCTTGTATTGTTCTTCTTTACATCATCTTGCAGCTGTTGTACTGATTTTTTGTAGTCTCTAGCTATTTTTAAGAAGTCTTTCTTTTTATGGTCATTAACTGCAGTCCTGTCTTCTAGGTCTGAAATTTAGTCTTCATTTTCATTCAATCTACTGCATATACTTTCAAGACAATTTTTGATCTCTTGAGTATCTGTTTCATGTGTTCCATTTCTTTCCTGATTTGAGCATTGAAGTTTTCCATCATTTTCCTAAGCACCTCTGTTTTTTCATCTGTGTCTACTCTAAATTCACTAAGCAGGTCTTTCATTATGATCATTATCTCTTTTTTAAGTTGAACTATTATTTCTAATCTGATATTCTCTATAGCCTCATTCATCTGTTTTTTAACTTCTATCATTTCTGAGAGTTTGGTTGGGTGCTATGGATTTCCTCTATTTCATTGCCTTCTGAATTTGGGGGGGTTGTCTAGGGGTCTGGGGCTGTATTTTACTTCTATGTCATTCTCTCTCTCTCTCTCTCTCCATATATATATAATATAATATATATATATAATATATTATATATATATATATAATTTCCCTCTCATTTTGTTTTCTGTGTTGATTTTTATACTTTGTTTATGGTAGATAACTTTAAGACAAGTATCAAGGCTTTCCTAGAAAATGTCTGCTCCTCAGAGCTATTTTCTAGGTAAAGGTGGCTCTTGGCTTTTGTGGCCATCCTAAGGTCCTACCTTCCAGATTTAATAGGGACAAGAAGTTTCTATTTGACCCGGGACTTAGTTTTTTGAAGCTGCACTATGTTTTTCAGGCACATGAAAAATGAAAGAGAGAGGAGAAAAAAATCTGAAGAGACAGTTGAGGAAGGAGAGAGAAAATGGAGAAAAGAAAAAGAGATATGGATGAAATAGAGGACAATAAAAGTGAAAACCTAGACAACAACAACAAAAAAGAACAGATAGAGAACAGAAAACTTAGGAAATAGGTAACCAAATGAAAAAGAAATAAAATATGTGTAGTGAAATTCCTCTGACGTCCACAGTTCTGTGTTAATATCCAAACTAGACCCCAAATCTGTGCTGAGAAGTCCCACCAAATCTGCAGTGGTTAGCATTGGGTACTGTGCTGGTCTTGGCCTCCAGGTGTCAAGTCTGGGGCAGAGTTTTCAGCCAGCAGCTCTCTGAGAGTCCCTTGACAGCTTGCCCATGTCTCCTTACCCTTTATGTCTCTGCAATTTTTTCTCCGTTGTGTGGGTACAGTTGGCACTTCCTGGTCTTTTCACAGGCTCCTGAGATCCACGCTACTGGTGCTCCTTTCTCCTCTCTCCTCGCCTCCAGAAGCAGGGTAGCATTGGTGCAGAGTGGTGCAGAATAGTGCATTCACAGATACCAGGCTGAGGTGCTGCAGGGTGTAGGGTTGCTGAAAGGCCAGGATGTAGTTGAGGAAAGTTTGCCTTTGGTGAATTGCAGATTTGTGTCCATCTCCTTTATCCAGCCAGGTGTTGAAAACAAGGTAGGGTGGAGTGGTGTTGTTCTTGTTCACCAATGCCCACTGATGCTGCTGCAGATCATCACTTTGCCATTGCCAGAGGTTCTAATAGTCAATAGCTATGGCCTGGAAAAAAAAGAAAAAAAAAAAAAGAAAAAAAGAAAAAAGAAAGAAATTCTTGCAAATACATGTGCGAAGGGAGCAGATTCCACAGTTTCCTGCTTGCAGACATTCTGTGTGCTGGTGATATTTACTGCCAGGCTGCAGTGTCCTGGATTTTAGTCAGTTTTCACAGAGCAACTCCAACGTAGCTCCTCCTCTCTTCAGTCATGCTGTATTCCTCCAAATCAATTTCTGGAGAAATCCACGTGGGGCCAGTGGCTAAAGAAGGTCTGTGGGCACCACTTGGTCCTCTCCCTCCATCTGGCCACTCTGAACAAAGATCTACTCAGTTTGAGCCTGGCATTGGCCACCAGGAGCCCCAGCAGTTGCAGAGCCCACAAGGAAAGCCGGTCCATGCCAGCCTTACCACATGCCTGCCCTTTGTCCTGATGACTTTTTTGTGTGTGTGTGTGTGGTGCTGGGGATTGAACTCAAGGCCTTGGGCTTGCTAGGCAAGCACTCTGACCACTAAGCTAAATTCCCAGCCCCCAACTGATGACCTTTTTAATCTAAGTGTAGGAAAAGGTTTCCTAGCTGTGAATTAAAAATCCAAATGCAATGAGAACAGATAAATTTAACCTAAAAAATAAAAAGTCTTCGGCTAGCAAAAGTGTCATAATAAAACATAAAAGACAAAAAATGGAAGAAAATATCTGAGACATATATCACAGCAAAAAGAAATATCCCTAATACACTTTCCAATCAATCAATAATTTTTTTAATTGGGGGAAGAAAAAAGACCAAGAACTCTATAAAAATATGCAAAAGACATGAAGAGATATTGAAATGTCTTTACACATGAAAAAATGCTCCACTTCACTTTTAGGTAGAGAGACACAAATTAAAACTACCCCAAGCTTTCACACTTACCCTTCACTTGGGCAAAAAAACAAAACCTTCAGAACAGACTCTGCAGGTATGGTCATGTGAGAAAGGCCCCTGAATACTGCTAGTGAGTGTGGAACATGGCAACTGCTCTAGGAAGGGGATTTGGAAGTATCTGGCAAATCTACATTCACAGTGCCACTGAATCCAGCAATCCCACTTCCAGTATTTTCCAGAAGACACAATAACACGGAAATAGAAATACACAAGGTCATTCATCACCACACTGCCACAAAATATAGACATTCCTTGTTTAACGACCTACCTGTTTAACAACTCTTCGGATTTAAGAAGGAGGCACTCTGTTCAGATTTATAACCTGCCATTCAGACTTATGACCTGTCCTTTTTTTCTGTACAGTGCTGTATATCTTGTTTATAGAACCTCAATGTCTGTTTTTTTGTACAGTACACCTTGTTTATACAGTGCTGCAATTTTTTCTGGTTGTACCATACAGTATAGCACTGTAGTTTTATGTTCTGTTATACATTACAGTACTGCATGTAAGAGTTGTGCAAATAAAAGCAAAGTCATTAAGTAGGAGTTTTCCTTTTACCTCTTTTTTGTTCTGAATATTGTAATGTATATATTATATATAATTCTTCATTTAGCGACCAATTCATTTAATGAACTAGCAGGAACAGAACTTGGTTGTTAAATGAGGAATGTTTATGTTATAAACTACTTAACATGCAAGTTGTGAAGTAGCACTAGATAGCAGAGAAAAAAGGATGAGGGTGACCACAATGAAATGGTGGGTGATGTGCACCATGGATAATTACATGACACTGTGAGTGTAATTAAAGCTGCTCAATTCCATACTTAGATGTGTTTCCCATGTGAAAGCAGAAAGACCTCTCTTCTAGATTCCATGCTTCAGAGTTGAGCATTTGAAACTCTGCAAGACTCCTCAACCTCCATCATCCTTCAGCTGGTCCAATGCAGCCTCTGTGCAACCTGCTCAAAATGACTCGTGACTGTCTGACCGTGCTGATGCCAACCCAGAAGACACTGTCCCATCCTCCTCTCCCTGCACCACCACCCCTCTCAACCTAGAGAGATGACATATGATGCACTGAGGGAAGAGGGGTGCTGACGCAGGCACACTCACCAGCAGCAGTGAAAACAAGAAATGGCTCAGTTCTTGGGCAAGAATTTGACTCCACACCCCAGCTGGGCTCTTACCAGACTGCTTTCTTCCCATGATTTCTGCTTATGCTCTGCCAGTTAATGCAAGGGTGTAGAGGACTCACTCTGTGCTCCCAATAACAGCTGGCCTCCAGGTTGGGGTCTGCAGAAAAGGTGCTGATGGGGTAAGATTGAGAGGCATCTCCCCGCCGGCTTGTGAAGTGGAAGCTGAGAGACAGCAAGTCTGTTTGCTTGGTGACAGTGAACAGAGCTGTGGTTAACAAGCTGGCACCCTGGAAGGTGAGGAGCCAGGGCCCTGGGAACAAAGTACACATCACACTAAAGGCAGCACTCCGGCTCAGCATCCCTGATGTACATAATTGGCTGCCCTTCACATCTAAAGACAAGGTGGCCAAGACACAGTTGCCCAGAGTCTGGGTGGCCAAGTGTGAGCACAGCAAGACAGAATAACCCCATATGCCCTCTAAGGACTGTAACTCACACAGCCCACCCTGTAGTGACAGATATGTGCCATGTCACACCCTGGATGGTGCACTCAAAAGCACAGTGGAAGGCCAAACACCACTTGTCTCAATGTACCCTCGAGGTCACTTGCCCTCTATCCCATGCACTGTCCCCAGCACCAAGGTACCAGGGCCATTCTCCAGATCAGTCACTCTTGCTGCATGCGGGGCCACCAGACAGCCTGGAAGCACACAACAGAGGGACGGATGAGTCACCATGACAAACATTGAGTGCCTCACGCTGGCTGCAGTCTGACCTGAACTTCTGGGGAAACAGCACTCTCCAAAATCCCTCTAAGAGACAAAAGGAAGAGGCCAGAAAGAATGCTACTTAACCACAAGGACACAATGGTGAGGAGCAATGAAAAATGAAGAAACTAGTGCCTGCCTGCAGCACCCTGCCCAGCTCACTGCAATGGAGGGTGGAGTGTGGATGGGACTGCAGGACCTCTGTGGCTGCTAGAAGCTGCAGAGGCAGGGCTGGCCCATGCTGGCCAGACCCGAAGACTCTAAGGCCATCCGCGCTTTGCCCTGCTCTTTGAGAGACACACAATACCTCTTCTCATGGCCCACAGCCCCCACACTACTCTGGTCTTCCTGGGCCCAAGGCCCAGTTTTCTACCAGAAAGCTGTGCCCACCCCCTGCCCCACAGGCTCTGGGATTTTGGCTGTCAGAGGAGAGGCAGGTAGTGCCCACCTGTCACACAGTGGTGCCCAAGGATGGCAGGACTGCCCCGGGCAAAGCTCTTAAAGGCATGGTAGGTTCAGCACTCCAGCCATACAGCTGATGTTCCCCTCTGTGGGCCAGCAGCTCACCAGATAAACCTATCTGTTGGCTTAGACATCAGCAACACCCTACTAACACCATAAACACCTTTTAAGCACTAGGCTTTTGCTGGTCCTCCCTGCTGAGCACGGGCACCCGAACGCTTCACTGCAGTCCTCTTCTTCTCACTGCATATCACACAAACCCACAGCCACTAGGACAGAAAGAGTCTCCCCCAACCCCTTCTGCCCTTTTCCATGACAACATAGTTCTGGCTAAGCTCAGGGAGATTTGACTTCTCCTGTGGAGGGTCACTATGGCACATGCTGAACCACAGCCCTGGTAGTGACAGAGTTAGCATAGCTTGGACTGTGGCTCTTTCTCTTTCCCACCCGCAATGCACTTGTGTTCCTCTCAGACAGCAGATGGAAACTGCACAGAGATTGGCAGGACATCCAGAGTCAGCCCAGGAGGACGCAGGGCATAAGCTTGATTTTATTAAAGTCCGGGTAGCTCTCTGTTTCAGCAGCTTAACCTTCCCTCCTGTAGCCCCTGTGGGTTCAACTTGGCCCCCACCTAAGAGCCTCTCCAAAACCCCTGGGGTACCTTGGTCTATCAGAGAAGTGCAACTTGCTCCACATAGCTCCAAACTGCATCACTGTGTGTGATACTTCTATTACCCAACCTGAGTGCTCTTGAGGGTCTGTGACTTGCTTGCAGTGGGTCTCCTTCTTCAGTCCCTCCATGACCACCTGCCCCAGCCAAGTTTTCACCACTCCTTACAGAGCGAAAGCATCATAGGTGCCCTGGGACACTTCTCTGACCCACACAGGCTGTCTCTTCTCAATTCCATGCTGTAGAAGAAGCAACTTCACAAGAGAATGGTCAGTCTGACACGAGAAATCACCATGAGAATGCTTAGTTTCAGACTAAAGACACCAGATTAGTGTATATCAAAGGCAAAGGGGGGAAATGCTAAGTTCTGGAAGAAAATACAGGGCCAATATCCATTGGCTGGAAAATGAATGAAAATACAGAAGAAGGAGTCAAAACATTAGAAAAGTAATAATCTAAAAGAAGAAAAAAAGAAAATAATAGGGTATATTAAAATGAGAAATTCTGAGCCTGTGAACCAAAGTATAAATGACTCAAAATCTGACTAAAAAGCTGAAACAGATATTAGAAACAAAGAGGACAATGACAAAGACTGAAAGATAGTAAGAGAAAAACAAATACATGTTTATCCATATGACCAAAAACTTGTCTGAAATGAACTATTTCTAAGAAACATACCACTGGAGTATAGGAAATGTATGTAAGATCAATAACATACATTTGTAATTCCTGGTGGAAATTACACAGGACCCTACAAGTCTCTGGGACCAGAGGCTCTGATAGTTTCTATCGGAGAGGAAGCCAACAAAGCTATTCTGCCAAATAGAGAGAAATCTGTTGTTTAAATAGAGAATGTAAAAACAGAAAGTTTCTCAAATCATGTTACAGAAGCAAGCTATTGCTTACATGATTCCAAAGCCACATTGAAAAATTAGAAGGAAATAACCTTACAGTGATAACCATGCTGTCCTAACCCTGACACTCACAGTAACCCTGACACTGATCCTAATCCTGAACTTCACAGTAGTTAAGGTCACAGTGCTCTACACTACCCAACTCAAGTCCTGGCATTGACCTTAATTGTAGTCCTACCCCTTATTCTAGGCTCAATAAAATATTGGAAGCATATTATAAATGGAAAACCAGTAAAAAGCATCAATAAGACAACAGGATTTATTCTAAGAATCAATATTTGGAATTTTACCACAGGAACTCACTACAGTAATAGATGAAAGGAGAAAATCATGCGACTATCTTATAGTTACAACTAATAAGTGTAATTTTCACTTTCATTTAAAAAAACAAAACAATGAACATCAATGGACGGAAACTAACTTAGTGAAGAATTTTTAGCAGCTACTGCAAGCACACCTTGTAGTGAAAATACTTGAGTAAAGTTAGGGATAAATCAAAATTCGACTGAAAATCTGCTTGCAACTAAAAACTTTTAACATATATTCATATCCAAATGTATAAAAATTGACAGTTTTCCTATACACCACTAAATGGTTTATAAGGGCAATAAGAAAAATTTCAACTACAATAACCCATAACACAAGTAAGTTGGAAAAGAGCTCAAAAGATAAAAATGTACATCAAGATAGGCTAACAGAATACATAAGGGTTGGAACAACTTCCTGTATCAGAAACTGAGTATCATTAAGGTGTAGTTGCCTACCAGTTCGATTACAGGTTTGATCCATTTGGAACTACATCTCATTTGATACGATTAACTTTTTTGACTTGAAAAGCATACTAAAGTTCATCTAGAAATTAAGGAGATGAGACTAGCTAACATGTCTTTTTTAAATACTAGGGGTCTCTATTAGAACCCCAGCATTTTAAAATATGCCATGAAACCAAATAATTAAAGCAGATGTACCAGCATGAGAACAGGTGGATCAAAGAAAGAACAGGTGGATCAATGAGGGAACAGGAAGCACATGTAGCACAAAAGGAGCAGCACAAATCAGGAAACCGAAGTATTTTTCAATAAATGGAAATGCCCAAAACACTACAACACAGATGAAAAGGCAGATGACTTGACTGGGGAAAATACCTGCCACACACATGAAAGCAGGGCCTTCAGTAAGGGGAGAACACATAGCACTCCCGTGTCGGGAAGACTGCTTGTTGCTGGAGGCTAAACCCAAATGCCTGTAAAGTCTGCTTCTCCACCCTAAAGTACAGATGCACACAGGGCTTTGTGCTTCCAAGGCACTGTGGCCCAGGCATCTGGCCAGCCTAGGACAATCTGATAATTCTGCCCTGTGCCTCTTTAGATGATCCCCTCCTCTGACCCTGGAATTCTACACGCAGAAACATGTCTGAGGTAGAGGCAAGCTCATGTGCATGTTGTATCAGCATGCTTACCTCACCACTATAGTATGAGTGACAAATACAGCAAGGAAGTAAACAAAAAGGATGAGTACTAAAACCATGCTTAGATCCACATGGAGGAAAGTATGCAACCTCCTAAAAACACTGTTTTCCACCCAGACTAGGTGAATGTTTTGCAGAATGGCAGGCAGTGGCAAAGCAGAGCACAAACTGTGCACCCATTTCATCCCTGAGGCACATGGTCTGGCGTGAGATCCCACACAGCATGACCACTCCGGTGGGCCTTGTGAGCACAGCAGGAATGGCAGGAGCGACCCCACAACACGGAGAAAGGAAGGAACGCATCATGGGGAGTCGAAAATGAACGCCCTGTACAAAGGCAGGCACAGCCCAAGCTGCAGCGCTCACGCAGCACGAAGAGAGTGACAATCATGGATTCCACATATTGGAGGCGAGGCCTGGGCTCCAGTGGGAACAAGGCCCTGCTGGGGAGGAACAGATGGATATAGTGACTGAGTTCTGCCCTGGCAGGAGCAGAAGCAAGGGGAGGGAGCTGGAGGGGCCCTGTTTTAATATTTCCTAAAGCAATATTTGCTATATAGCCTTTTCATTTTCATTTTTATATAATTAAAAATGTGTACAGTTTTAAAAATCAAATAATTCTTTAAAAGTTCCCATGCAAAACAATGTCCCCCCCCGCTTTGCTTCTATGCCAAAGATGACCTTCCTTTGAGCTCTTTTATCCCCTTTTGATATTCGTCTATCTTCATATTTCTAATCATCATGTCTACATCGTTATTTTTACTTTACAACTTTAATATCGCCTATAACTTCCTGCTATGAAAGGTGAGTGCTAATGAGGTGCTCTTCCTAAGCACTGCACCCTGTGCTCTCAAGGATGACTATATAACTCTTCTCACCTGGTGCTGTTCCCTTCTCGGACCACAGTGTATGTGTCCCCACAGTTGGCTCACTTGGGTGCTCTATGTACTTAGAGTTAATTCTTCTCCAAGCTCCCAGCCAGGGGTCAATGCCGTGTGATCCACTCACACCCCAAAAACACCCTCTGACAGCTCACAGGCTGCCCCTGCGGCCCCCACTAGTCACATCAGCAGCCCTTCTCCTTCCTCCTCCATTCATCCCAGGTTCTCGGAATCAGGACTCCATTGGAGCACGGCCCCATTTTCAGCCTGGGACAGTCTCCTGCTGTGCCCACAAGCTGCCCTGATGGTTCTGCCAGGGTGAGAGGGGCTGAGAGGCCAGCTGCTTCTTAGACAGGCTTTCTACCAATTTCTTGTTTCAGTCCCAACCATATTGCTTCCTCCTATCCTCAGAGACACATGGTAGGTAATGCCATTTTTAAGGCTTGGGGGGAGGCAATACAGTCCCAATACACACCAATAATGGATACACGTGAAACACACACACACGCATGTGCA
The DNA here is from genome assembly GCA_004026905.1 of Hystrix cristata. Taxonomy (NCBI): domain Eukaryota; kingdom Metazoa; phylum Chordata; class Mammalia; order Rodentia; family Hystricidae; genus Hystrix; species Hystrix cristata. Next base: position 408 of record PVJO010022580.1, on the reverse strand, counting down.
CCACACATCTCTGGCACTGAACACACTTGCACACATGTGTACACACATGTACATATATACCACACACCTACTTCGCACACATACAGGCATCACATATACATAACACATGTGCACATATATGTACCCATGTGCATACATCTGTACATACAATGCTCATGTGCACATGCACACATATACCTTACACCACACCACATGCACACACCACTAATATACATATACCACAGACCCATTATACACATATGCACATGTGCAGTACATGCACACACAAACAGAAATGCACACACAGCCAGCTCACACCTTATTTTTCAGATCTGCTAAATCTATCGGTCTGCTTACAACTTCCAAAATTCTGTCAATTTTTCTCTCTCAATTTTTTGGTGGCCTCTACCTTTTAAAAATGTGTCACCT
>PVJO010022579.1:0-27758 GCA_004026905.1 Hystrix cristata | reverse complement strand
CAAGGCAGCGAGTCTCAGGGAGTTCCTCCCTCTGCCTGGGCCCGCGTGCTCACTCTCCCTCCTCCAGAGTCTGCCCAGCTGACGTCATCGCACCTTCTGCTCCTGCTCTGATGGCCCCATTCAAGACGACAGCGCCAGCCAGGTGTGGAGGTGCATGACTGTAATCCTAACTCTCTGGGAGGCTGATGCAGGAGGATCACGGGTTCGAGCTCAGCCTGGGCAGTTTAGTAATTTAATGAGACCCTATCAACAGACAGACAGACAGACAGATGATAGATGGACAGAGCAAAGAAGGGCCGAGGACGCAGCACAGGGTGAAAGCCTTGGGTTGAAGCCCCGGACCAAAAAGAAACAAGAGACAGCTGCCCCCAACACCCGATACCTTTCTCAGGTGTTTTGTCCAGTCCCTCTTCTAAGGAATGAACTCGGGGCACTCGCGCAGCCTCTCATTCCGCCTTCATCACACCTCACTAGGTCTAGCTCAGCTTCTGACATACGACTGCGTTACTTTCTTCCATGTCTGTCTCTCTCACGGTGCGGTTCCATAACGGCAGGAATTTTTATCTATCGTTCACCCACCTCCAGCATCCGACGCAGTGTCCCGGACACAATAGCCGCCGGATGAGTGTTTGCTGACTGAATCGGCGAGCGCGAGGAGGAGAGGCGCTTCCGTCCAGGCCGCCCCGTCGCACCTCCTGTCCGGCCCTCCGTCCCGGCGCCCGGCACCCCGAGCCGCCCGAGGCCCCCCGACCCCGCGGTCCGAAGCCCTGGCGTCGGGGGCTGGGCCGAACCGGCGGCGGGAGCCTGCGGCCCGGGGCTGTCGCTGCCAGCGACCTCACGTGTCAACCGCCAGGCGCCCGGTGAGACAAGCAGCTGCTGAGACCCGGCGCGGCCGGAAGTGGCGGCGCGGCCGGAAGTAGCGGCGCGGCGTTTCCGGGAATGGGACGCAGGCGTCACCGGCCGCCGTCGCGGACGGCTCACTTGAAAGTGCGGAGCTGTAACGCTGGTCTTCAGGGTGTCTTTAGCGAGCAAACTTGAAGTGTGAGTCCTGAGCTGGAATCTGCGAACGCTCGAAGGCTCTTTATACTTAGTCCTGAATCTCCTCCGCAAAGAAACCATTAAGCACCCCGGAGAAGGCATCGTGTTGACCCAAGCGCTGTCTGGACTCGGTGTAGACGAATCCTGACGCTCTAGGCAGGACCGACGCCGTCTAGACTGCGGTCCGTGAGGGGCCGCGCCTGACTCAGCACCGGCTCTGAGCCCGGCGCCCGCCCGCGCCTGCAGACCCTCGGACCAGTGAAACGCACCGGCGGATTTTCACCGAGAGCTTTTGACCCGTCTGCTATACAAAGCAATTAAAAAACTTCCCAATTTTTCCCATTTTCATTTTTATTTTACTGACACTCTTTATCAGAGTCAATTCTTTGATCATAAATTTCATGACCAATTTCTCATCAGTAATCCAGGATTTTTGCTCCTGTACGAATGGCAAATTTATAGTGATGGTGACTACAATTATGGTCTGTGACTGTTTATACCCGTCAGGCCTAATTTCCTACATTCCATTATTCAGGACTAAATCTTGAAACTTTTGTATTCTTCCATCATTTTTAATCAAAACCAACATTACTTTATATTGCTTAGCTATGAGCAATCTTGACTATTTCTTAATTCTTTATGTTTGGTACTTTTTTGTGGTTTTCAATGCTAAAAACAGGTAATTTTCAGGCAGTTAAAGATATTGTACTCAATGTCTATCTTTAGCAGTATGCATTATGAATTCAGTAACAATGTGATCACTTGCATTTATTTCATAACTACGCTATAGTAAATTGCAAGGAATTTGTCTCAGACACTGGAAGGAAGGTTGTTGTCTTATGAAAATATTTTACCACTCTCAAAAGTTAGCCTTGATGAATTTTGATGGCATCTTGGCAGGGCCAATACCTTCTTGGATTAAAATAATATGGGTACAAACAGCAGGATCAAGATGTCCTGCTGGATCAGAAGAAACCCAATTCATGAGGTTAAACTTCAGTTCAGCATGGAAGAATAGTTAAGATTTGCTGTCAGGCTCGCAAGCATGAGGCCCTGAGTTCGATCCCCGGTACCAAAAAAAAAAAAAAAAAAAAAAAAAAAAAAAAGATTTGCTGTCAGAAGGAAGGAATATGGATTGTATTTATGTAACTACTTTACTCCATTTGACCAGACAAGAGTCTGGTCCCCCCATCTCTACTCATTTTGACTCACAATTAGGAATTTAACTAAATTTTGCCAACAATGATAAAATCTTCCTTGGATGAAAAGTATTTTCTGGATCAATTCCTATTAAATCATTTTGCTTCTTTCAAATTCTATACCACACATTAAAGCCCTTTCAATATTTTTTCCATTTTCTTTTGTTCTGAAATGTCTAGCAGGTTATTTTCCTTGTAAATTTCAAAAGATTTTGTGCCACACATTTGTAACTACTCTACACTACTGTTTTGTGCTAGGGAGTGCTGTCTCAGAGGCTTGGGACACAGCTTAGAGGAGGACAAACTGATCTCGGCCCTCATGGAGCTTCACATGGAGTCATCAATCAGAATTTTGTCATTATAGTCAAGAAATAATTTTAGAGCAGTAATCTCTACCTTTGTGACTTTATGAAGCCACTGTTTCTTACGACGTCAATATTTCTGATTTCAAATTTGCTGACTTTTTTTTTTTTTAAGGAGTCTTGGATCTTTTATTGATTGTTTCGGTCTGTGTCTTGCCATGTGCAATTTCAGCTGCTGACAGTTTTATTTCAGGTTATTTCTGCCAAGGCTAATTTTTTCCTGAACCAGTTCCTGCAGAATCCAACATGACCAACATGACGTGAGTCTGAAGACAGACTTTCATTTATAACAAGCTTTCCCACTTACACCTTTAGCAGTTGTCAGGTTTTTTGTGTATTGTTTCTACTAAGCCAAAACTTTCCCCAGCAACCTAGTAAAAATGCTCCTAAGTTCAACTTTTAGGGTAAAACTTCAGAGTTTAAAAAAAATCCTGGATGGAAATGGTGTGGCAAAAGCTGTGATTCAGCACATTGTATTTTGAAAAACTGGCATGAGAAACAATGAAGCATCTTAGTAGTTTAGAGCAGCGTTTCTTCACCTTAATGCACAGGCAGATTACCAGGGACCTGATTAAAGGTGAATTCTGGCTGTGGGTATCCTGCAGGTTCCGAGGCTCTGCACCTCTAGCCAGTTCCAGAGGTTGAACAGCTGGAAGTCAGGATGTGTGCTTTGCCTCCGCCCGGGCTAGGTTCAAAACCTCCGTGCGCTGTCTGGTCTTGAGGAAGTTCCTTCACTTCTGTGTCTTGTTTCATTCACTGTAAAATGGAATGGTGACATTACCTACCTAACAGGTCTGTGGTTAGGATGAAACAGTGTTCAGAAATGGGCTACATGCTAGTGAATGGCAAACAGTAGCACTTGCTACCCCATATGCACCAGCACAGGGCAGTCTGGGGATGGATGGCAAATGGTCTGGGGTGGCACGGAGCCCAGCTCCTCACAGTGCAGTTGTCACACCAGCAACTTCAGGACCTTGATACAAAAGTGGAACCTCGGACCCCATTTCAGACTGCTGAACAGGGACCTGCAGTTTAACAAGACCCCACAGCGACTTCCAGGCTCCCTCTGGCTGGAGAAGGGCTGGCGCTGAGTTTCAAGAAAGGGGCTGGGAGGGGAGCATGCAAAGGTGAGCAAAGCCAGACTGCAAAGGATCCTGGTCACCTGCGGAGGATGAACCTCTGTTAGACCCCAGCTACTCCCCGCTGTCCATCAGGCATCATCAATCAACCCTGAGCTCTTCCAGCTAAGCCACAGTCCCCCCTCGGGATTCTTCTCTAACAAACTCTGGGCAGAGCACTATCGATGGACCCAAGTGATGGAAATGATAATTTACCATCACTGCGAGAGGCCAAAGGGAGCTCTGGAGAACCGTGACCAGGAACAAATGGGGAAGCGTGTGTAAGTAAGAGTGCTTGCTGCCCAGTGAACCAGTCGTCTTTAAGGAGCCTAGCGATCTGCACTACATTGTCACCAGATGGTGAGTTAGTGAGAATATTGGGAAGATGGGTTTTAAAACCCCGTTTTTGGCTAGGGATTTAGTTCAGTGGTTAGAGTGCTTTCCTAACAAATGCAAGGCCCTGAGTTTGATCCCTGGCACCGAAAAAAAAAAAAAATCCCATATTTGGTGAAATGATGGGGAAAGTGGATGGAATCTTTTTAAGTCTCCATACACCAAAATTAAAACTTCAGCAATTACATGGTGTGCCTCACTTAGTTTCCTTAAAGAATGATACTGTGGCTGGTCTGGTGACACACTCCTCTGATTCCAGCGCTCCAGAAGGCTGAAGCGAGAGGACTGCAAATTCAAGTTCAGCCTGGGTGACTTAGTGACTTAGCAAGAACCTGTCTTAAAAAAATTTTTTTAACAGGCTGGTAGTGTAACTCAATGTGAAAGTCCTGGATTCAGTCCCCAGTAACACAGACATACACAGACACACACACACACACACGCAGAATGGCACCAAGGACCCCTGGAGTTGATGGCCTGGATGGACCCATGAGCCCTTGGGTGGCTTTGTGCAGGCTGAAAACTCCTGAGCAGAGAGGCTGCCTTCTGAGCATCCTTCTTTCTCTTTACCCTCCAACATCTGCTTTTGGACAAACGGGAGCGGGCCGGTTTCTCCTGCAAACAGTGTGCGTTCTCCCTCTTGCCACAGCACTGCCGAGCCCACTCTGCTCTCACAGAAATGCTGCTGATGAGGATGGGAGCCTGTGCACGTGATGGCCTGAGGGGACTTTTCCCGTGTGAGCACAACTTGGTTGCGAGCAAGCTGTTGGCTCCGTGTTCTGGATACTGCTGAGCCTGGGACACCCCGAGTGCAGGCCGTGCTGGCCCTGAAATGTGAGTGCTCCTGCGTCCAAGGCCCAGCCGTCCCTGGGCCCAGCGACTCAGAGAACACGCTGTCCAAGCAGCCTGAGCCCGGGTCTGCTGAGGCTCACGGCTCCTCCTGTGTGAAAGTGTGTTGCATTTACGGCCCTGTTTGTTTGTCCAGGTCAGGCAGGGAATCTACAGGCGCAGAAACCATCCACTGCTTCTTTGCAGCTCCTGTGTCATGTGTGGTTGAACGGCCAGCTGATGCTGGACACTCGTGTGCAAATAGAGCTTGTGGTGCTGAGCATGGTGAGATGCAGCTTGAGTAACTGTGCTCGCCTCTCAGCGGCAGCTGTGTGATAGGAGAAGCAGAGTGCAGAGGTAGAGTCCAGGGCTGAGACAGAAGCCCCAGTCAGTCCCACATTGCAGCCATCTTTCCAGTGGGGACCATCCTTGGCTTCCCCATGAGTATCCAACGTGCCCAAGCTCATCAGGAATTCACTCTTGAAAGACCCTCAGACTGAGGAGACCCTCACTCAGTCCTTGAGGATGGCGCTGACCCCAGGAACACACAGGAATCGCTTCTTGATGCTGGGACGCTGGAGCCACCTGTTTCCACCGTCTAGAGTCCTGTTCCTCACAGCACTATCAATTCTCTATTCATTTCAAAAATAGGAAGGACTTCTGTTTATTAGTTTCCTGGTGATGCTGTACCATCTCCCAGTTCTGGAGATCAGAAGTTCAAGTTCAGCTTCACTGGGTGAAGATCAAGATGTCACAAGGATGTTGTCTTTCTGGAGGCCTCAGAGGAGAAGTGGCTTCCCTGCTATGTCCAGCCTCTGGAGGCTGCTGACATTCAGATGTGGCTTAAATATGAGCTGTCTCCTAGAGGCTCATGGATTGAAGGCTCCATCCCAGTGCAGTAGTTCTCAGAGGTGGGGCCAGAGGACAACTAGATCATGCGAACTTTAGCTTTATCAGTGGATTAATCTACTGATGATTTCAGAGCTAAATGGTCAGTTAGGAAGATGGATGGGGGCAAGACCAAGGGCAGATCTAGTCCCAGCCCCTTTCTCTCTGGCTCCTTGCCTCACTCTCAGCTTCCCCACCATCGTGAAATGAGCTTTGCTCTGCCACTCCCTCCACCATGATGCTCACCACATAGCAGTGAAGCCACTGGCCATGGACCGAAACCTCTGAAACCATGAACCTCTCATCATGCTGGACAGCTGATCAGCACACACCCCAGGGTCATAGTCCCTTCCTCTCTGGTCAGAGCACATCTCTCCAGCCTCCACTTCCCTTCTTATGTCTTCCCTCTCTGACTCTCCCTCTTGTTTCCCTCGTACCATTCTATTGGGCTCGCCTGGGTAAGCCATGATAACCTCCCTATGTCTGAATCTCCAATTTAATCACATCAGCAAACCCCTTTGGGTGACATATTTTCAGGTGTTGGGAGTGAGATGTGGTCATCTTTAGGGAGGGGCACATCACTCAGCCTCCACACTCCACGTAACACATGTTTATCCCATCACACCTCTGCTGGAAATTTCCAACATTTTCCTTGTACTTCAGGAGAAATAAGAACCCACTCTACTACTTTGGCAGTTCAAAGATGATCTTGAGAGCTCAGAGCCCAAAAGCTCTGAGTTTTTATGAGCTACGAAATCTTGGGCAGGTTATTGACCTCTCTGAGTTTAGTTATCTCATCTAGAAGTGAGAAAAATACTCATCTATCTCACAGAGCTATTGGTGAGGACTAAATGAGATAAATACTGTGTGAATGGTTCTTTTCTGAGTTCCTGGAAGATACAAATACCAATATATGGTATTTAGTCCTTGAAATATTGTGTATTTTAATTTTTATTAATTTATTCAAGTCAACAAATATCAGGCAACTTGCTATACATCAGAGATGAAATACACAAACATTCCACTTGGAGTTCACACTCAGGTTGGAGATATTCAGATAAGAAATGAATGAAGATATAAATGAGAGGACAAGTTAGAAGGTGATACATATTCTAGAAGAATGTACAAAAGTAAGCTAATGGAGGTTGGGATGTTGGGCTACAAGACACAGTGCAGGTTTCCTTGTCTGAAGAGACGTTGGTTTGTGGCAGTTAGGGTGGAGTATCCAGTTAATTGGCTTTGTGATCTACCCTGAGTGTGTCTGGGTAAGTCCTAAGGGTGTGGCCTTGGGGTCTGTGTCTGGTCCCTGGCTTGGTACTCTGCTCTGGATGAACTGAGCAGCTTTGCTCCACCACACCCTCCCACAGTGATGTTCCTGCCTCAGAGCCAGCAAACCATGGACTGAATCTCCCTAAAACATGAGCCAATTTAAACATTCCTGCAAATCGTGAGTCTCAGCAGTGTGTCCAAGCAATGGGACACTGACTGATGCAGACTCACTAAAGCAGGTGACATACAGGTAAGGGAGTGAAGGAAGTGGGAAGAGTGAGTGCAAAGCCCTCCAGAAAGGACCATGAGAGGCTGGGAGAATGGCAGGAAGGCCTGAGTGGCTCAGAGTAAGGCAGAAGAAGCAGTCTGGATAAGGATGCTCTTTGGTCACCTCTGAGAAGTTATGAGCCTCCTGGGGGCCTTGTGTGCCTCTGGCTCTGATGCTGAGTGAAATCAGGAGCCACTGCAGGGTTTGGGCAGAGGACGAGCATCACCTAACTTGGGTCCTAGGAGCATCCTGACTGTGCTTGGAGACCCTTTGGAGGGAGGCAGGGCTAAGGGCAGGGAGATGGGGTAGGAGACCTTGACTGAGACACAGAGACCTGGTAATGTGCCGCACCAGGGGGAGCAGTAGAGAAACTGAGAACTCAGATTCGGATCCACTCTGAAGACAGGCCTAGTAATCGGCTCTGAGGTACAAACTCAACAGTGAAATTTGAAGACACTCTGCTAAGTGAAAGAAGCCAAAGCCAGACACAATTGGCCAAGTGTTTCTAGTACTATTCATATGAAATCTCTAGAATAGAACACAGTGACAGAACGGAAATAGTGCTGGGGAACAAAGAGCACGGGAGGGCAATGAGGAAGGGAATGGGAATCCAGAGGAATAATGATATCTTAAAACAAGAACCTAATAACCCAAATTTAAAACAGTGACATGCACACTAGGTACTACAATAACTTTATGTAGTAGTTGTGACTTAATGCTGCATATATGTGGTTGTGTACAGTGCTCACTGTCAGAAACAAAAGGCACAATGTACTGTGGTCTGTAAGCTTGTGTAATGGCCCGTAAATTTGTGTAATTTTGGATAAATTTTAATAAAAATCTATTAAAAAAACCCCAAAAACCAAAACAAAAACAAAGGACATGGGGAATGGTTGCCTTCGGGTAAAAGGATCTACTGGTGGCTGAACTTTCTAAGTTCCCCAGGAGTGCTCAGCTGCCTAAGTAGGACATTCTAATCATCCCGGGAGTGAGTCCATGGCTATGTGGAACCTCAATTCTTTCCAGGATTGCTTCACTGGATAAGCTGTAGGATCTAAACTCACAAGGAGTGGACACCTGGCTAAGGAGAAGCTTCTAAACACTCCGACAGTGATTACCTACCTGAGTTGAACCTTCGAAACACTCCAAGAGTGCTTTCCCGGCTAGGCTGAATCCTCCCTCAGCTCCACAGTTGAGGTCCGTTTTCTTGGCTGAACCTTCTAAGACACCCAGGAGGAGTTCTTGCTGAGTTGAAGAGTGAAGCTTCCCAGGAGTGAGGACGTTGCTATGGTGAAAATTCTAAATTCCCCCAGAGTGCTTACATTGCTAAGCTGAACATTCTAAACTCCACAGGAGGGTTCACCTGGCTAAATAGGACGTGGAAAACTCTCCATGGGTGGTTATCTTTCTGAGGTGTGAAATCAAATGTGCCGAGCTGTGGTTACCTGGTTAATCTTCACCTGTACAGCTGCCCTGGATTGGTGACCTGGGGATGCTAAACCTTCTCAACTCGCAGTGAGTGGTTGCCTGGCTAAGCTGGACAATCTAATGTCCCCAGGAGTGGTCAGCTGGCTAAGCAAGGTGCTGTAATCTGCCGCAGAGTGGTTACATGGTGAAGCTGAGCCTCCTAATCGCTGCAGGTTTGGTTAACTGGCTAAGCTGTACCATCTAAACTCCCAAAGACTGGTGCCCTGGACAAAGGGTATTTTCTAAACCCATGAGGAATGGTCACCTGGACAAGGTGAAGCTTCTAAGCTCCTCGATAGTCGTTACCTGCCTCAGCTGAACATTCTAAGCTCTAAAGGAGTAGTTTCTCAGCTTGACTGACCATTGAAGCTCCACAGGTGAAGTGGGCTGTATTAGCTGAACCTTGTATGACACCCAGGCGTGGTTACTTGCTGAGTTGAACATTTATGTTTCCCAGGAGTGATGATGCTTCTGTGCTGAAAATTCTAAACTCTGCTGAGGTGGTTAGCCAGCTAAACGGAACATACTGATCTCCCCAGGAGTGTTCACCTGGTTAAACAGAACCTGGTACACTCTTCAGGAGGCGTTATCTGGCTAAGGTGTCAATCCAAATCTGTCGACGAGTGTCTACCTCATCAATCTGAACCTGCAAAACGCCCCAGGACTGGTCACCTGGGTAAGCTGATCCATCTAAACTGGCAATGTGTTACCTTGCTCAGCCGGACCTTCTAATCTCCTCAGGAGTGGTCAGCTGGCAAAGCACTGTATTCTAATTGGCTCCTCAGTGGTTACAGGGAAAAGCTGAACATACTAATGTGGCCAGGGTTGATTAACAGACTAAGCTGCACCATGTAAACTACCAAGAAGGGGTCGCCTGGCTAACATGAATGTTCTAAACCAGGCAGGAGAGGTCAAGTGGCTAAGCTGAAGCGTCTAAGTTCTGCACTGGGGGTTACCGGCATGTGCTGGGTATTCTATGCTCCCCAGGCGTGATTACATTTCTATGAGGAAAAGTTCTAAATTCTGCTGGAGTGTTTGCTTTCCCAAGTTGAACATTCTCAACTCCCCAGCAGGGTTCTCCTGGGTAAACAGAACGTGGGCTATTCTCCAGGAGAGGTTATCTGGCTAAGGTGACAATTCAAAGCTGTGGATGAGTGGTTCCCTGGTTACTATGAACCTGTAGAGCTCCTGAGGATTAGTCACGTGGGTAAGGTGAACGATCTAACCTCGCAATGAGTGCTTGCCTGGCTAAGCTGGACCTTCTAGTCACCTCAGCAGTTGTCACTTGGCTATGCTGGAAATTCTAAATTCCTCGGGAGTGGTCAGCTGGTGAAGCAGTACCTTCTAATTGGACCTGCACTGTTTACATCTCGAAGCTGAACCTATTAATCTGGCCAGGGTAGCTTACCTGGCTAAGCTGTACCATAGAAGCTCCCAAGGAGTGGTTGCCTGGCTAACGTCAATTTTCTATTCTGGCCAGGAGTTGTCACCTGGCTAAGGTGAAGCTTCTAAGTTCGCTGTCAATGGTTACCTGCGTGGACAGAACACTCTCCCCTCTCCGGGAGTGATTCCGTTTCTATGCTGAAAATTTTAGATTACGCTGGAGTGTTTGCATTTCTAAGATGAACATTCTAAACTCCCCAGAAGGTGTCTCCTGGGTAAACAGAACGTGGGAAACTCTCCAGTAGTGGTTTTTGGGCTAAGGCGTCGATTCAAAGCTGCCGACGAGTGGTTACCTGGTGAATCTGAACCTGTGAAGCTCCCCAGGAGTGGTTCAGCTGGGTAAGCTCAACCTTCTCAGCTCTCAATGAGTGGTTACATGGCTAAGCTGGACCTTCTAATCTTCTCAGGAGTGCGCAGCTGGCAAAGCTCTACAATCTAATTGGCCCTGCAGTGGTTCCATGGCGAAGTTGAACCTCCTAATCTGTCCAGGGTTGGTTAAATGGCTAAGCTGTACCAAGTAAGCTCCGAATGAGTGGTTGCCTGGCGAACGTGAATTTTCTAAGCCAGCCATGAGTGGTCACCTGGCTAAGCTGAAGGTTCGAAGTTCCCCGAGAGTGGTTACCTGCCTGCGCTGAACATTCTAAGCTCTCCAGGATCCTTGCCCTTTGTATGCTGAAAATCCTAACTTCTGTTGGACTGGTTGCATTCTTATGCTGAACATTCTAAACTCCACTGGAGGGTTCACCTGGCTAAATAGGATGTGGGAAACTCTCCATGAGTGCTTATCTTTCTGAGGTGTGAATTCCAATGTGCCGAGCTGTGGTTACCTGCTTAATCTGCACCTGTACAGCTCCCCTGGATTGGTGACCTGGGTAATCTAAACCTTCTAAACTCTCAGGGAGTGGTTGCCTGGCTAAGCTGGACTTTATAATATCCCCAGGAGTGGTCAGCTGGTTGACCAAGATGTTGTAAACAGCTGCGGAGTGGTTACATGGCGAACCTAAACCTCCTAATCGCACCAGGCTTGGTTAAATGGCTAAGCTCTACCATCTAAGCTCCCAAGGACTACTGCCCTGGAGAAAAGGTACTTTCTAACCCCTCGAGGAATGGTCACCTGGACCAGGTGAAGCTTCTAAGCTCCGTGATAGGCGTTACCTGTTTAAGCTGAACGTTCTAAGCTCTCCAGGAGTGATTTCTCAGCTTGACTGACCATTGAAGCTCCACAGGTGAAGTGGGCTGTATTAGCTGAAACTTGTATGACACCCAGGAGTGCTTACTTGTTGAGTTGAACATTAATGTTTCCCAAGAGTGATTACGTATCTGTGCTGAAAACTCGAAACTCTGCTGAAGTGCTTAGCCAGCTAAACGGAACGTACTGATCTCCCCGGGAGGGTTCACCTGGTTAAACAGAAGCTGGTACACTCTTCCAGAGTGGTTATCCGGCTAAGGTGTCAATTCAAAGCTGTGGACAAGTGTCTACCTGGTTAATCTGAACCTGTGATGCTCCCCAGGAGTGGTCACCTCGGTAAGCTGAACCATCTAAGCTCGCAATAGGAGGTTGCCAGGCTAAGATGGACCTTCTAATCTCCTTAGGAGTGGTCACCTGGCTTAGCTGGAATTTTTACACTCCCCAGGAGTGGTCAGCTGGCTAAGCAAGACCTTCTGATGGGCCATGGAGTGGTTACATGGTGAAGCTGAACCTCCTAATCACACCAGGATTGGTTAATTAACTAAGCTGTACCATGTACGTTCCCAAGGAGTGGTTGCCTGGCTAATGTGAATTGTCTAAGCCAACCAGGAATGATCACCTGGCTAAGATGAAACTTCTACATTCCTGACAGTGGTTACTTGCCTGTGCTATAAATTCTAAGCTCTCCAGGAGTGATTCCCTTTCTATGCTGAAAATTCTAAATTCCGCTGGAGTGGTTGCATTCCTATGCTGAACATTCTAAACTCCCCAGGAGGGTTCTCCTGGGTAAACAGAATGTGGGAAAATCTCCAGGAGTGGTTATCTGGCTAACGTGTTGATTCAAAGCTGCTGACAAGTGTTTACCTGTTTAATCTTAACCTTTGAAGCCCCCCAGGAGTGGTTGCCTGGGTAAACTGAACCACCTAAACTCGCAATGAGTGGTTGCCTGCCTAAGCTGGACCTTCTAATCTCCTCAGCATTGGACACTTGGCTAAGCTGGACTTTCTAATCTCCCCAGGAATAATCAGCTGTATAAGCAGGAACTTCTAATTGGACCGGGAGTGGTTAAAATCGCAGTTAAATCTTCTAATCTGGCCAGGATTTGTGAATTCTCTAAGCTTTACCATCTAATCTCGCAGGGAGTGATTACCTGGCTAACGTGAACCTTATAAGCCCACCAGGAGTGGTCACCTGGCTAAGGTGAAGCTTCTCAGCTCCCCTCCAGTGGTTACCTCCCTGACCTGAACTTTCTAAGCTCTCTAGGAGTGGCTTCCCTTCTACACTGAACCCTCAAAGCTCCACAGGTATGGTCTGCTGTTTTAGATGAAACTTCTATGACACCCAGGAGTGGTTACTTGCTGAGTTGAACATTTATGTTTCCCTGGAGTGATGATCTTTCCATGCTGAAAATTCTAAACACAGCCCGAGGGGTTACATTCCAAAGATGAACATTTTAACCTGCCCAGGAGTTCTCACCTGGCTAAACAGAGCCTGGTAAACTCTCCACGAATTGTTACCTGGCTAAAGTGTCAATTCAAAGCTGCCTAAGAGTGGTTACCTGGTTAATCTGAACCTGTGAAGCTCCCCAGGAGTGGTCACCTGGGTAAGCTGAACCATCCAAGCTTGCAATGAGTCATTTTTTGTCTAAGCTGGACCTTCCAATCTCCTCACCAGTGGTCACCTGGCTAAACTGGACCTTCTTAATACCCCAGGAGTGGTCAGCTGTCTAAGCAGGATGTTCTAATTGGCCCCGGAGTGGGTTCATGGCGAAGCTGAGCCTTCTATCTGGCCAAGATCGGTTAACTGGTTAAACTGTACCATCTAAGCTCCCATGGTGTGTTCACCTGGCTAAAGTGAAGCTTCTAAGCTCCCCTACAGTGGTTATCAGCCTTAGTTGAACTTTCTAAGCTCTCCAGGAATGGTTTCGAGGCTGGGCTGAGCCCTCAGCTCCACAGGTGAGGTCGGCTGTCTTAGCTGAAACTTCTATGACCCCCAGGAGTGGTTACTTGCTGAGTTGCATATTTAAGGTTCCCAGGAGTGATTACTTTTCTATGCTGAAAATTCTAAAATCCACTTGAATGGTTACATTGTCATGGTCAACATTTCATTGACTTGCAATCTAGATTGAAGCATGTCTTTAACCTCGTTAACCTAAATGGCCCTTATTTTATCTATAAGCTGGCTTAAGCTGCAGACATAAATATACTAACCTATGTATACTATCTTTTCTATGGAAATTTCAAAAGGGAAAAAAGTCATTGCTCTCAAACAAAAAACTGCTGTAGGCCTTGTTGCTAGTCATTGGCACCATATTTGCACAGACAGACAAGGACACATAAGACAATTGGTTTTAAATCAGAGTGCACTCATATCTGGCCATGGCCTTTTGTGAATCAGGCATAACTATTACTTTATGGCCTAACCCATATCTGGAGCTCTTTTTCCCCATCTCTCTGTGTCTGCATTCTTTTGAAGGAATAAACAGAGGGGGGGCCTGTCTAGGTTGTGTTCTTATCTTGCTGGGCCCCACAGTTGGATCCCTCCCCACTCAGACAAGTGGAGGAAAGGAAATTGGTCCCAAAACAGCTAACTGATAAAGGTCAGTTTAACATTGAGATATCTACTCAGGGTGTTTCTAACAACAAAGATCAGTTGGACATAAGCTATTTCACTTTCTTTTATCTCCTTCTTGTAAAACAATTCTGATGCATGTTATTCTAATTTATAGCCCACTGTATTTGGCCACCTTTTCTGATCTGCTGACGGACAGCCTGGCCATGCTTAAGTACCATAGAAGACAAGGGCCTCCTTTTTAAACTCTGGAAATCTAAATCTCTCCAGTGTCTAAGACATTCTAGAGGCCATCATGGTGGAATGATGATTGTCCAATCCCCGTCCAGAGGAAGAGAAAGAACAATAAGGATACTTCTACACCCACTGAAGTGCAAAAGTCTCCCTCCCAGGCTGGTGATTTAGCTCAGTGGTTAGTGTGCTTGCCTTGCAAGCATAAGGCCCTAAGTTCGATCCCCAGCACCCCCCCAAAAATAAAAGTCTCCCCCTTCTATGTGGGGAAGAAAGCCTGTCTAGGACTTAGCCCGCCCTGTTGCAGGCTTTCCCTAGGGCATCTCTCCTCCTGGCTAAGGTGGGAGAAAGCCTGTCTGGGTCTCAAACCCATGATACCTTCCTCCCATTGGGGCATACAAGAAACAGGGAGTTCAAGTGCACAGAAACCTGAATCCCTCACCAGCCATTACCATTGTCTGGACTTATCCACCTTACCCATGAATGGATTTAGGCCAGCATACCCTTGATGTCTTCCTCCCTGGGCAATTGGACCAGGGCCTTTATAACCACTGTTACAATGGTAACTATGTTACACCTCAAATGGAGAGAGCACCAGGAAGGCAACTTTAAGAAAGCTTGAGCCAGCTCTTAATACCAAACCCATGCTTTTTTTTTTTTTTAATGGCTTTATCCTCTGAGTGGGAGGGGTGGTGTCATTGTAACCTAATAGCAAGGAAGCAGCTCGCAGTTGTTCCCCAGTAGGGGGCAGGGGCAAACAAGCACTTCAGGTCTCTAGGAGGGCGCCCAGACAGGGCCTGTTTTAACTATCTTGAGTGAGCTGACACAAGAGAGACAAGCCACATTGGAAATCTTAGCCTGTGGGGAGATGTAGGGGACAGACAGACAGGTAGTAGTCCAGAGAAAATCTCAGCCGTGGGCCCCAGGACAAAGTCTCTGGGAACCTTGTTTCCTCTAGTCACCCAAGCAACTTTTCTCACACCAGCACTGGCCAGACTTTATCTAAATTTACTCTGAAAAGCTTATGACCTGGTAGTTACAATATATTTAAGGAACTCACAGATTAAAATCCGTATCTAATGTCTAGCAATCACAAATTACATTCTTAATAAAGGCATATTCAGTGCATTCCCCAATTCCACCCCTACACATGAGAATCAAATCTAGAGGTGGGGAAAGGGGAGGACTGGGAAGTTGGGGACTTCTCTAAGAGTAAGAAAGTGAGGAAAAAGTGAACCATTGGACTCCTTCTAGGCATAAGTCTATGGACTTCTCCAAGTGCCAAGGATGGCGTCAACCACCACTTGATAAGCCACTTGTATGTGCACGGCTCGGGACATGATACCAGCCACCCAAAAAGGGGAGCCGTGGCTGTCAAGCGGACTGAGTTTATGTCCTTCGGTTCAGAAAAGGAGACGAAAGAACAGTTGAGAAATCTTTCCTGTAAAGTGTTTTGGCCCGTATATGTGCTGTTTACAGAAATACCTCCCTCTAGTATCTCCTGCTGGCCAGGAGACTGTGCTCAGGATAGCTGGACTGGGCACGTCCTCATGTGTGTCCCCCTGGACGAGCAAGATCTTAAAAGTCTCATTTGACCCAGAGACGGGGTATGTGCTCCTCACTAAAAATGACTATCTTTGGCACCCTTATAGACGGGTACTCATGATCTATAGACTTAACTAAAGAGTTTCAGTTGTAAAGGGGAGAAAGGCTACCTAAAGTTTTTAGGGTTCCTCCCTCTCTAATCTCTATCAGAAATATGCCTCTGAAAAAAAAAGAGAAAGCACAAAGCGACAGGAAATTTTTGGTATAAGAGGCCAGCAAAGAAAGGCTGTCTCCTCTCATGCTCATGGCAGGTCAATGAGGCAGCCCACTCAGGAGTCATCACTCACAGCCTGGGAAGGCAGGAGCGGGGAATCTCAAGAGCTAAGTTACCCCCTCACCAGCGGAGGATCAAACGAGAAAGGAAACTGAGGCAATGTAGGCTCGACATTCCCCTTCACGCATGTATGGGGGGATCAGGTCAAACTGTCCCAGTGAAACTTGTCCTCTGCTTTCAGAGAGTGACAGCTGCTCTAAGAGCACTTAACTAGCTGGCAGAATGACCACTGTGTATTTGAATTCCACAAGAGGCAGATAAGCACCTGAGCTGTCAAAAAACACATACAATAAAAACCAATATATAGCATTTTACAAAGTCACAATTTGGTTACTATCAAAAGACCAGTATGGAGCAATCTAACATTACTTTTCAGTTGCAGTCCCAAGCTAGCGAAACCACCAAGATACGTTGCAGTGGAAACTAAAAATAAGTACTTTCCCTCTTTTACTTAAACGCTAGAGTTCCAGACTTCCTATGGCCCACCCTCAATGGGGAACAGTCTAGAGTGCTGGTTCCAGCTAATCTGTGGCCAACGACCCTGGGCCTGGTCACTTACGGTATTCAGATGTCTTCTCCTATTAAGTTCCCGTCCAACACACCAAAATGTTACATCCAGAGGTGGACTGTGAGCTGCTGTCCTGCTAGAAAATATATTTCCTGGTGATCGTAAGTCCAGCTACAGTAAAGAATTAAAGAAACCGAGTTTAAATTAAGAGAAGACAATTCATTTAAAGGACAATTTATTTAAAACTGGTAAAAAGGGGGAAAAGGATATGATAGATATCTACTTGAGGAGTAGGGAGCATTCAAAAGTGAAATACTTGGGCCTTCGTTGTAGCCCCTAAAAATTGAGGGTTTTCCCTTGGGTCAGCCCTTGGAATCTGGTTGGCTCCTGGGCTTATCAGTTATCTCTGCCTCGATTTCTCATAGCTCTGTGACTTTTCTTTGAAATTACGGGTGAGTGTCTTATAGCTGTCTGGCTTTCTGAGTCTAATGATGCCTTTACCCTATCTTTTCCCTACCTAAGGGGACCCCTGTCCCTACATTAGTATTTAATTTTTCTTGAAGCTGCTGCGAATGCTATTTTTTTCTTAATTTTTTCTTGGTAAAGTCATTGTTTGTGTACAACAATGCTTTTGATTTTGCAGGTTGATAAGTTAAATAGATTTCCTTTTCTGAATCATTCTTGCATTTCTGAAGTACACCTCTGTTTGGTCATCAGGTACAGAAATGTACATTTAATTTGCTTTTGATATTTGCTATGATATTTCTCACAATTTTGCATGAATGGTCTAAATTTATGCTACTTTTCACATATAGAAAACATTACTGTAAAAAGTATTTGGAAGTTTTCTTTCCTTTGCTGTGCTCAGACCCAGTTTAAATTTGGTATAATGCTGTTTTTCCAAAGTTTAAAAGAATTTCACTTGGACACTCAGCAGGCCCAGCGGATTGATTTCTTTTTCTGTTTGTCTTATGGGAATTTGCTTCAATTTTTTTTTTCTGCCAGTGTCATTTTGGTTTAATTATCAATTTCATCTAGGTTTTCAAGATTATTTGAATGAAGTTTTGCAAAGTAACATCATTTGTAAAATTTCTCTATTTCAGTACATTTTGTCTTAAAATTTCCATTATTTGGTGTGTATGAGTTTCCGTTTCATCCCCATCTGATTAGCTATAAGTGTACCTGTTTTCTATATTTTCAAAGAACAAGAATTTGGTTGATCAGCTTTATTTTTCTGTTCTTTGACTGTTTTTTTTTTTCACTTCTGTCTTCTTCCCTGAGTTTTTCTTCTATTCTGAGTTTGAATTTACTTTCCCATCATATTTGTTGTAACTTTTCCTGAAAGATTGCTTTGTTGTTAGGGATTTTGCTGTAAAGTATTACCACCCGAAACATTACACTTTGTTAGTTATTATGCGTATTTTGACACAATAGTCATTTAGCCAGCTTGATGGGATATTTTGTCTTTCAAGTAAATTTATAGCTTTACTGCACAGTGATAATGATATGTTTGTGTGAATTTGACCTCGTGGAATTTATTAAAGTTTTCTTTGTACGTTAATATGTGATTGGTTTTTATAAATGTTCTGTGTGCTTTGTGTTTTCTCTGTTATTAGAGTATGCAATTTGGTACTATAATTTTTGGGGTTTTGTGTGTGTGTGTGTGTGTGTGTGTGCGCGTGTGTGTGTGCTGGGGATTCAACTCAGGGTCTTGTGTTTGCAAGGCAAGCACTTTTAACCACTGAGCTTAATACCCAGCCCCCAATATAATGATTTTTCTTTGTAACTTGAAAGCATCTTTTGTTTGCCTGTTTTTTGAGACAAGGTCTCACTATACAACCCATGTCAGCCTTGAACTCTTCCTAACTCAGGTTCCCAAGTACTGGGATTGTAGGTGTGCACAACCATACCCGGCAACTGAGGACTTCTATGTAATTTAATTTTGTCCTCTTTTCAGGTGGAAGGTGTGTGAATTTCACCCTTGAGGTGACCTCAGATGAGCTGAAGCCCCAAAGATGACTCATCACCTGATCAGGAGCTGGCCCCAAGTGGGAAGTGAATATATGGCAAATGAATATGAATGGAAACTACCCAATTCAGAGTGACGAGACCATGAGTTGGAACCACAGTGCGCGGTGGGAAAGATTGGGGAGGTTCTGCCACCTTGTGGTTGTGTAGCTTGACCAAGCCTCTGTGCTAGGCACTTGGAGAGGCTTGTCAGCTAGCTCTCTCCTTTAGGATAACACTCATTCTGCTGCAAGAATGCACTGTGTGGCCTCAGTGTCCCTGTGTGTAATTGCAGCCCCCTTCTATCTGCCCTGTGAAGAGCAGCAGGTCAGTGTGTGGCCAGAGGCCAAAATGGGGAGGGAGTGGAGCCCCCAGCAACCCAGTCCTGCTGGGATTATGGGAAGACTGAGATGGGGATGGGCCCGCCTGGTCACACAGGACTTGTGGGAGAGTGAGGGAGTTCACTCTGGTTGAGGTGGGAGCCACAGTGGGTGCAGAAGGATGGAGACAGGAACTGGAAGCCATGAAAGCAGTCAAGTGCGTAATGTTGAGGCAGAATAGGGATGGGAGAAACTGTCACTGCAGACGTCCTACCCAAGGAAGTATTCACTTAGGAGGTGACATTTGAGGTGAGTCCTCAGACTGATTATGTTTCCAGCTGTTTCAGATTTGAGACTCTAACATGCATCCTATGTACACATGCTGGACACTCTCTGCTCTGGACAAGTCAGGGATGTGCCTGAGTGACCTTGCCTTGTCCTGGCTCCCTTGTCCTTCCTGCCCCTCCTTCTCCTGGAATTGTGCTTCTCAAAAAACAAGTGAACCAATCCAGATTTGCTTTTTATTGCCATAAAAGTCTAGGAAGATTGGGTAAAAATGAGACACCAAGGTTTGGGGATTTAGCTCAAGCAGTAGAGCACTTGCCTAGCAAATACAGGCCCTGAGTTTGATCCCAAAACCAAAAAAAAAAAAAAAAAGCACCAGTCTTCAGCATTATACTAGTTACCTTTCTAGAGCCAGTCATTTGCGAGAGAGCAGATTTAATAAGGGACATTTACAATTTACAACATTAGCCCACAAGCCAAATGCAGGAAGAGTGCCAAATGTCTATCTATGCACTGAAGACCCAAAAGATCCAATCAAGGGCTGGGAGACCACGGCACTGTCCCACATAAGTCCATGTCTGCACTAAGTGGCTGAAGAAATCTATTCTGGAATCAGGATACGATGTTTGCAGGAGAGATGATGACCAGAGCTTCCCTGAAGCAACAGCAGCCATCCTCAATGACAGCAAGGCCCTGAACTGCTTCTTTGACAAGAACAGCCGAGTCCTCTTTGGGAGAACCAACCACAGCAGAGCTTCTCCTGGGAAACAGCCAGCACCTCTCTTCTGCTCACGTTCTCCTTTATGTTGTATCAGCAATAATCCTCATGTGGAGGTTCTATACCTGAAAACACAGCAATTCAGTCCAGCTGGGTGTTCCCGCTCAAGTTGACCATATCAGTCCACCACAAGCATGGACCTTCCTGTTGAACACCTAGTTATGACTTATGCCTCATTGTTTGCTCTCAGCCATTCACCAGCATCTTTGAGGATCTCACTTAGAAGATCTCACTGATGAAACATGATCCAATAACATCCGTGTGTGGCCACATATACATTGCCCTACACCTCCCTCAGTGAGAGTTCCTTAATCTAAAATTTCACCTACTTGTCCTATGTGCCTGGAGAGAACGAATTCTCCTTTAGTTTGTTTGACCCCTCATGTGCTGGACCTGCTCTTGCTGTTGTCACTTCTTCTCTCTCATGCACCCCTTAGCTTGGATAGAACAGTCTCCAGTGTGTCCTGAAAAATGAGGCATGAATGAAGGACTCATGAGGCTTTGGGTGCAAGAAAATGCCTTTGGGTCCTTGTTCACTTTGGATTGACAATCCGGCTGAACGTGGATCTCAAATTGAAAATTACTTTCCCAGAAAAGCTACCGAATTTTGATGGCTTTGGTCATTTCTCTTGTAACTCTTGGTGTTGCTAATGAAAATATGAAAGCATTTTCTATCACTCGTAATTCATCTATGTGGCCACATTTTTTTCATCTGCAAGATTTTCGTATCTTAACTTGGCCCCCCACCCCCCACCCCAGTATTTTAAAGTTCAAATCCTGATGTCTGACACCTCTGCATGAGCAGCATGGAAAAACTTGTGTGCCTTTTGTGGACAGATGCAGAAAGAGCAGCTGACAGCTCATGTGGGATAACTTAGCAAGAGAACACTGTGTTTAGAAAATCTGAAAAACCTACTAAGTGCAATGTATTCCAGGCAAAAATGCAGTTATCTTCTCAAATGAATTTCACTTAATTATTCTTTCTATGAATTGCAGCTTGAAACAAACATGAACACAAGTAAATACCAAGTTTTATGAACTGATTAAGAGACTCATTCTTTGTGCTGAATGTCCAGTCTTATTAAGCCTCATTGAGAGTGCAGAAATACATAGAAAGGGGAGATTTTCACACACTTCATTTCTTTGATGGTGTGTGAATACACACTGCAGGGCCTCCTCAGAAGCACTTAAGTTAGAAATGATGAAGGACTGAATATGGAGATGGATTTTTCAGTCTCTCTGTGGGAAACCACTTTGTCATCAGTTAGATTATTTTTTGTTTGTTTTTGTAGTACCGGGGATCAAAGACAAGGCCTTGCCTGTTAGCTGAGCACTGAGCCATCCAACAACCCACACCCGAGCCTCCATGGCTGCGCACTTTTGTTGAATTTGCAGATGTTCTTGGGGCTGGGGATTTAGCTCAGTGGTTAGAGTGCTTGCCTAGGAAGCACAAGGCACCAAATTGAAAAAGAGAGATTGCTGATATTCTGGTTTCATTTGTTTCCAGAGAGAGTGTCTAATTATATAGTCCAGGGTAGCCTCAAACTCACTGTCCTACTGCTGGATCCCCCACAATTGTTGGGGCTGCAGGTTTGTGCCACAACATCCAGCTTTTAAGTTTTATATCTATGCCAGATTTTTTGCTATTAGCTCATGTTTGGTGCTCAATAAGAGATATGTGAGACTCTAGCGCCACCCAGAGTCTAAATCTGTTAAGACAGTAGTGGTCTCTACCTGACAGCCCTCTAGGGAGCTGGAGTGCGCAGACGCACTGGAGCTGGCAGTGTGCAGGCGCACTGGAACTGGCCCAGCAGCGCAGACCAATGGTGTCATTAGACGGTGGGGGTAGGACACACGTGCAAGACCTGCAAAGTAGGAAGCAACAAGTGTTGTGACTATAACAAAGCTTTCTAGGTGGCTGAGGGTTCTTTTCCTCCACGGTGGTATCGGTGCAGCATACTGTGCTGTGTTTCAGAGAGCTGATACCCTCCAAGCTTTCGCCGAAGAGCTCATCCTGAGCAAAATGCAGAAGGTAACTCCACAGCCGGGTGACTCTTGCTGTCTGGCTGCGACCTTCAGACCTTAGCCGGCAAGGGGATCAAGCCAGAGTTTCCTTTCTGACTAAAAAGCACTTTTTTCCCTGCTTATTTCTCCTCTTTAGAGTCTCTTCAATAAGTACAATTGATTTTTATCATAGTCTCTTATCTTATAGGTAAATGAAGTCATTTATTGTTTCTATAATCTCTTCTGGCAGATCCTATAGGTTTTTTTTTTTTTTTCCATTACGGGGGATCGAACTCAGGACCTTGTACTTGTTAGGCAAGGACTCTACCACTTGAGATAAATCTCCAGCCCCTCTGTAGGATTTTTTTTTACATTATTGGGTTGGTGACAGGCACAGTTTTATTTCTTCCTTTTCAGTTTGTTTTTAATTGTAGTGGCCAAAATCTCTAATGTAATAATGAGTAGGAGTGGTAAGAGCAGAATTTCTTGCTTTCTTATCTTAGGGAGAAAACATTCATCCTTTTACTTTTAAGTGTGATATTGGTTGTAGATTTTTTTGTAGATGCTCTTTATCAAGTTATGAATGTTTCCTATTGTTTTGTATTTGAAGAATTCTCAACATGTTATCAGGCTTTTCCCAGTGCTATTTCTCCATCCCTTAAGACAACTATCTGTTTCTTCATTTTATGTCACATCAGGCTGGGCCGTATGAACTGTTCCTTGTCTGGAAGACACTATTACTGGGAACTTAGCTTCAGTAAATAAATTAAAGAAGACAGAGTTAAGATAAAGAAGATAGGGAGTTGGGGATTTAGCTCAGTGGTAGAGCACTGGCCTAAGAAGCATGAGGCCCTTTGTTCAATCACTAGCGCCCTCAAAAAAGCGTTACAGAAGGTAGTTTATTGTGGGGGAAAATATGGAAGATAAAGGAGATAGACAGCTACCTTAAGGCGATAGGGGGCTTCAGAGCCAAAGGCCCTTGAGGTTTATCCCAGGCTCCTTTCATTTAGGTGGTCCAGTGTCTTCCCAACCCCCAGTTGGGCATTGTTAATATCTGGATGCCTGATCTGTCCTTTCCATTGCCTTTGATCTTAACCCAGGCTTTCCTTCAGACTGTTTAGTTTCTTTCTGTCTTTTGCAATGAATAAGTAAAAGGGGGAGGGCTGATAGGAAGTCAGTTTTAGTCTTAATGATTAAGTAAAGGGGTGTGTACTGTGCTGATGTTAAACTGAGACTGTGTATACTTGTATGCATGTGTAGGGGGTGTGTGCATGCATGCAGGCATGCGCTTCTTACATATTAATAACATGTGCCTGTCTCTGATCATCTCTTTGCATTTTGTCAGGTGGGTGAGGAGAGCTGGCTCTTCTAGTAATTGTGTTGCCTAGAGCCTCTCCCCAGTCTAGCCGCCTTTCCCTCCTTTGTCTTTCTAATTATCCTAACTGCAGGGTCTACCCATGAAGGCAGAAATGACTTTTAGTAAGTTTCCTTTAATGAAGCTCAAAGAGGCCGTTGTGCTATCTTTCCCTGCATTCAGGGTCCCTGTCCCTATGTTATATCCAGGGGTGAACAGTTCGCCACACTGTCGCACCACATTGAAAATGCAGCTCTCAGTGATCCTGAGCCCTGCATCAGTAAAGGACTAAAAATGGCAAAGCTTAGTATAACAAAAGACAGTTTATTCAGGAAAAAAGATGGAAGAGAAAGAAGATAGACAGGTACCATGAGGTAGTAGGGGCTTTTGGAGCTGACAGCCCACGAGCACTTATCCCTGGTCCTTTTATTGGGGACTAGTGTCTTTTTCACCCCGCCACCCCTGTGGGCACTTGTGGACACCTGATCTGCTGTCTGTGACTGTCTTTCATCCTAATCTAGTTCTTCTGGCCATTTGGCTTCTACCTGTTTCTTCGGAATGAATAAGTGAAGGGGAGGGCCTGATTGGAAGGCAGCTTACTCAATGATTAAATAAACGGGACACTTGTGGTATAATATTGTAGAACATACATATATGTGAATATTCATAGGTGTGTGTGTGTGTGTCTCATATTACATAAGAGTCTTTAGGTGGCTGTCTCTTGTTGCCCCCCTGCATTCTGTCAGGTAGGTGTGGGGGCTGATTTCCTGGTAACTGAGTTGCCTAGCGCCTCTCCCCGGTCTAGCTCCCCTTTCCTTCCTTTGTCTTTCTAATTCCCCTCACTGTTGTGCAGTCTACCTGTGAAGGCAGAAGCTGCTTTCAGTGAGTTTCCTTATTGATTCTTAATAAAGCTCAGCGAGGCCCTTATCCTCTCTTGCTCTACCTGTGGGGCTCCTTGCTGCTCCCTACACCTACATTTAGATTTGTTGAAATGCTGTGCAATGTGCAGCGCATTTAAGGATGGTACTGCAGGTGGTACAAATAACTTACTAATTGTCAAAAGAATATAGAAAAAGGGGCTGGGGATTTAGCTCAGTGATTAGAGTGCTTGCCTTGTAAGCACAAGGGCCTGAGTTTGATCCCCGGCACCACCAAAAAAAAAAAAAAGAATATAGAAAAAGAAGAATCAGTATACCACAAGAGAGAAGCAGGCGAGTCCAAGAGAGGAGCACACCCTCAGGGTGAAATGCTGAGATTCTTATATTTGATTATTTATTTATTTTATTTGGCAGGTACTGGGGATCAGACTCAGAGCCTTGCATTTGCTAGGCCAGCACACTACCACTTGCGCTAAATCCCCAACCCCGTATTTGATTTTAATATGAAGAGGGAATCTTTCAGCATCATCCATCCCAGGAACACTTTCAGCCAGGTCACGGCGGTGTTATTGTACATCCGTCTCAGCTCTAAGGGCGGCAAGTGCTGTTTGAAGACTAACATAATATTTTTGTCTGACAGGTCCTACATAGTGACTTCTGACATTATATTGGGATAGGGCAGAGATGGTATTAAGACGTGTCAAGGAATTAGATCACCTAGCAAAGTGTGCATAGATTTTGAGTGTAGATTACAAGGTAAAATTTTGATGTCCTACTAGAAGCTCACCACTCAGTTGCAATGTGGCCTCTAAAGAAATACTAGTAAAATAACTTTTTTGACAACATGATGAACTCAATTGGCTTTCAAATGCTGATCCGCCTTATAGTCTCAGGACGATTCCCACTTGAACACTGTGTATTATTTTTATATTGTTAGATTTAATTTGTTAAAATTTTAAGAATTTCTGTAACTAATCCTGAGGGATATTGGTCTGTAGTTTAATTTTCTGGAACAACTTTTTTTCTTTTTAAAAAAATCAGGATTACTGGTGTGTAGATCATGCTGGATTTGAGCTCGCTACACAGCCCAGGCTGTTCTTGAGCTCACAGCAGGCCTCCTGGCCTCCTGCACTGCTGAAAACATGGCTTCAGGTGACCTTAAACCTGGCACCGGTAAGGGACTAAAAAGGCAAAGTTTCGAAGAACAAAAGGGGGTTTATTTGGAGGAAAAGATGGACAAGAAAGAGGGTAGACTGCTAGCTGAAAGCCCAGGAGTGCTTACCTCCGGCTCCTTCCTCCATCCCTACATTCCCAGCTCTGAGACAATCATCCAGCTGCTGTTGGGGAAAGACCTGGCTTCTTTGAGCTGAATGGGATCATTGTTAGGGGACAGTGGATGGAAATCTTCATTGGGGAGATTTTGTCCAATGAGGCTTGCTAGAAGAAATCTGGCAGCTTTGCAGTGGGTTTTGTCTGTATGACAACTTGGGGTTTGGCGGCCCCTAGGCAGGGGGAAAAAAGGCTTTACCAAAGCTTTACCAAAGATTAAAGGCATGTATGACCAAAGCATGAGCAACAGGATGGAAAGGTAGACTGGGGAATAAACCTTGTTAGATATTGTTTTTAATGGGCTAGAATAGCAATTGCAACCAGCCAGCCCTTAGGATTTCTAGCAGGGGTCAGTGATTGGAGATTTTCCCTTGTATGTCTGGCTTCTGTGATAGTTATTCATATCTCTGGTTATGTCTTCCTGTTGGTGGATGTTCAAGACCAAGTTAAGGTGAGACCTTAATAATTCAATCAGGATAATTTACCTCTTAAAATGTCCAGGGCAGCCAAGTCTCTGCAGGCATCTTCCTGGGGTCATGATCAGAGCCTCTTAGCTCTTAATTCATCTTCTGTCAAATGTGTCACCTGCCAGGATGGGTCACCGTCCGTGCTGGACCACATGGTGCTCTTTGGAAACATGGGAACAGTTTTCCCTTTAGTGACCCTCCTTTAGCAGGATGCACACTGGCTGACTCCTGTTTGTCCTCAGAGGTCTAACAATCTCCTTGCTCAGGTGTTTTCTGGCTCACCAAGATTGTAGGATATTGTAGCAGGGACTCCTCATGTCCTGGGTCTTTGTTGAACTTGGAGGGTCAGAGTCAAAATATTGACGGTCCTCTTAGCCCAGTTACCTTTTCGTTTTAGTCTCCCAAACCTTAGTTGTTGAATAGCCAGCAAGAGAAGATAGGTTAAATTTGGCAGTATAGTGGGAGCAGTTAATTTTATGACTTTGTCTAGATACTTAATTTCCCTGAAGCAGTCCCCCTCAGCAGTGGGATGGAGCAAGGAGCAACGGTCACTTTTGTTACATTCAACAGGTGGTCAGGGTGTGGTTAGAGATAGTCTCTAGAGGTTATATTTACGGGTCCTTGGTACACATCAGACATTCTCATTTTGGGTAGGCGTATAGCTTTAAGTCTGCAGGAGACAAATCCAAAGATCAGTTAAACATGCGTGGGTCAAACAGTAAGACCAGCAAAACTATTATTAATATGGCCAACAATTTTTTCCATCAGGAAGAACCAGTGATGGCCTCCCACAAAGAGGGTAAGGAAAAGGTCCAGTGAGCTTCAGAATCTGACAAAGCATTAATTTTTTGTCTAATATCTTGAATAGCTACCAAGATGTTAGAAGAAGGATCCGGGATGTGCACACAACATTCAGCTTTCACAATCACACAAGTTCCTCCTTGTGTTGCTGTTAGCATGTCTAAGTCCTGACTTTCTTTAAGAAGTTGGTAAAGGGGGCCTGGCCTGCATCTTTATGATCTAAGACAGAAAAGAAGCTGGCTGAGGCTGGAATTGGTGTCAACAAACTGTGGCGATTGGACACAAATGGATGGAAAGTCATCACGGCCTCATGAATGAGGCGCAGGTCTCGAACTAACCTCCACCTATTAGGTCCCTTTTATACTCCATTGATAGGTGTGTTATCAGGGTTTTAGTCGTTCTCTCATTTCTCTTTTAGAAACATGCCTCCAAAAAAAAAAAAAAGGGGGGGGGACAGCTGAAAGCGACAGGAAAATGTTGGAATAAGAGAACGGCAAAGAAAGGCCATCTCCTCACACTCTCATGGTGAGTTAATGAGGCAGCCCTCTCAGGAGTCGTCACTCACGACCTGGGAAGGCCGGAGCGGGGACTCTTAAGAGCTGAGTTACCTCCCCACCAGGGAAGGATCGACCAGAAAGGAAACTGAGGCAGCTCAGGCCCGACATTCCCCTCCACACGTGTGGGGGGATCAGGCCAGACCATCCCATTGAAACCTGTCCTCTAAGTCTTAAGAATGGCTACTGGCAGTAATTGCCCTTTAACTGGCAGTTAGAGTCTCATGACTAATAGGCATGTATTTCCTAGATACAAGCTAAATTTCATTTTAAAAGACCCATTTTATACCATTTTACAAAATCACAATTTGGTTAGTACCAAAAGACCACTAG
>PVJO010022578.1:0-27712 GCA_004026905.1 Hystrix cristata | reverse complement strand
TTCAAATAAGGTGGGAAACATCTTGGACAGAAAGCACTGTTGCCTCTCTCTCTCATTAGTGATGTTGTGTTTTTTTGTTTGTTTGTTTGTTTGTTTTTTAATTTCTCTTCTGATCCAAGCCATCACTATCTGGTAAAGCCAACAATACCCACACCACTAAGGAAACTTTTAGAGACATAAAGGATAAGGAGACGTGGGCGGGCTACCAAAGATCTCTCAGAGAGCTGCAGTCTGACAACTGCCCCCAGACTCCACGCCTGGAGGCCAAGATCAACATACTACCCAGCACTGACCACTGCAGACTGGGTGGGGCTAAGAAGCATAGAATCAGGTTTCAGGCTGCACCCCCCACAGAGCGGTGGCCATCAGAGAAATCTCACTATATGTGTGTGTACATATATAATATATGTTCATATTGGTTTTATTTCTCCTTTTATTTTCTCTTTCTCTTATTCATCCTGTTACCTGTCTGATGCATTCTCTTGTCTACCTATTCTTTCTTGTTCTTGTTTAGGTTTTTACTTTTATTGACTCATGCCTTGCTCATCTCTCTCTTTCCTCAACCAAATCCTCTGATTTTTCCTTTTCTTTTCATTTTCTCTCTCCCTTTCATTTTTCATATGAGTGAATATTGTATAGATTCTACATGTTTTGACCCACTACTCTCACCTTTCACTCTTCCTAAACTATCTACTCAAGTTTCCCAAAGTATAAGTAACATCCTATTTTAAATCTTACATCTACTAGAACTTTCTTCATTACCTCTCTACCTTTTCCTATCCCTCATTATCCCCTCCACACACAGGGTAAAAACCACTCTACTAACAGGATACCCACTACATACACATTCCTGGTTTATATTGGATTCTACTTTATAACAGTGTTGACATTGCTCTTATGGTTAAAGATACAAAGTTAATATTTACCACAGTCGGTCAATTTCATGAATGTAATTGATGCTATTGCTAATGTACTAGTGTAACAAGTGTGTCATACAGGTTATAACCAGTTGCACTTTCTCATATGGTAATACTGTAATTATCTGAGGTAATAATCATTAACATAATCCAGGGTCTTGAGACAACCACAAAGCCAAGAATCACATTTACCTAGAAGACACTGAACGAACAGATTTCTCCTTAGAAAGCACTGATATCTGTCTTCAAGTAACCTCGCATAGTCAAAATATAAAAATCAGCACTGAAACTAAAAGGGGGATATACATATAGGTACAAAGAAAATGACGAGACCCAGAAGTAAAATACAACCCCAGAGCCCCAGCTCACCCAGAACAAATCCAGAGGACAACAAAATAGAGGGAATTGGAAAACCCTCAACCAAACTTTCAGAAATGATAGCAGCAGAAGTTAAAAAACAGATGGATGAGTTTATAGAGAACATCAGATTAGAAATAATTGGCCAAGTTAAGAAAGAGATGACGATCATAATGAAAGACCTGCTTAGTGAATTTAGAGTAGACACAGATTAGAAAGAAAAACAGAGGAGCTTAGAAAAACAATGGAAAACTTGGCCACTCAATTTAGGAAAGAAATGGAACCCATGAAACAGATCTAAACAGATGTCCAAGAAATCAAAAACTGTTTTGAAGGTATACGCAGTCGATTAAATGAAAGTGAAGAGAGAATCTCAGAACTAGAAGACAGGACTGCATTTATGAGCACGAAAAGGAAAAATTCTTAAAAATAACTACAGACTATGAAAAATCAGTACAACAACTGCAAGATGATGCAAAGAAGAACAACATAAGATTAATCGGAGTGAAGGAAAAACAAGGATCTAAAAAGACTATTCACAGACATAATGGCAAAAAACTTCCCAAGCATGAGAGGAGAACTTGACATGCCAATAAGTGAGGCATATAGAACCCCAATTACCCACAACCAAAATAAATCTACACCAAGACATATCATAATCAAGATCCCAGAAATTCAACAAAAGAACAGAATACTGAAAATTGTTAGGGAAAAAAACCAAATCACTTATCAAGGTAGACCCATCAGAATCACAGCAGACTTCTCAACACAACCCTTAAATCAAGGAGATCCTGGAGTAAAATATTTCAAGCCTTAAAAGAAAATAATCTCCAACCCAGATTGATGTACCCAGCTAAACTGTCTTTCAAATTCAACAATGAAATAAGATATTTCCATGACAAAGAACAACTGAAGAAATTCATGACCTCCAAACCACCTCTGCAAAATATTTTGAAAGATATCCTAGAAAAGGAAAAAGGAAACTATAATTACAAGGACACTAATAAATAATAATCCACCAGGCAAGACAAACAGTTAAACTGAGGTGAAACACAGAACCAACAACAGAAAAGATCTATGACAAAGACAAGTCAACACATAACAGCTGTAACCATCAATGTAAATGGTCTCAACTCACCAATCAAAAGAAACAGACTAGCAGAATGGATCAAGAAACAAGATACATCAATATGTTGCATACAAGAGACACATCTAACTCAAAAGGAAATTCATAGACTGAAAATCAAAGGATGGAAAACAGTATTTCATGCAACAAGAACCCAGAAAAAAGCAGGGGTAGCTATCCTAATCTCAGACAAAGTGAACGTCAAACCAAAACAGATCAAGAGGGACAAAGAAGGTCACTACATACTTCTCAAGGGAAAACTCCAAGAGGAAGAAATAACAATCATTAATATTTATGCACCAAATATCGGTGCACCTAACTACATAAAACAAATATTAAGGAACATGAAAGATCAGATAAATACTAATACAATTATAATGGGAGATTTCAGTACCCCACTGTCACAAATAGACAGATGAACTAGACAAAAACTTAACAAAGAAATATCAGAACTGAATCAAATCTGTGAACAAATGGACTTAGCAGATGTCTACAGAGTGTTCCACCCCACAACAACAGAATACACATTCTTCTCAGCTGCACATGGGATGTTCTCCCAAATAGACCACATACTGGCTCATAAAGCATGTTTAAGTAAATGTAAGGAAATTGAAATTATACTATGCATACTATTAGACGATAGTGCAATAAAACTGAAATTCAATGGTAACAGAAAACAAAAATACCACATAAACACATGGAAACTAAATAACATCCTTCTGAGCAACAGCTGGGTTACAGAAGAAATTAGAGAAGAAATTAAGCAATTTATTCAGTTTAATGATAATGTCGATACAACATACCAGAACCTATGGGATACAATGAAATCAGTACTAGGAGGGAAATTCATTGCATTGAACTCCCACATCAGGAAGACAGAAAGAGCTCAAATAAACAATGTTAAACCTCAAACATCTAGAAAAAAGAAGAACAAGTCAAACCCAAAGCTCATATGAGAGAGGAAATTATTAAGATCAGAGCTGAAATTAATGCAACTGAGACTAAGAAAACAATACAAAAAAATCAGTGAATCAAAGAGTTGGTTCTTTGAAAGAATAAATAAAATAGACAAACCCCTAGCCACTCTTATCAAAAAAAAAAAAAAGGAAAGAAAAGACCCAAATCCGTGCAATAAAAAATGAAAGGGGTGAACTCACAACTGACCCTATGGAAATCCAATGGATCATCAGCACCTACTTCAAGAACCTCTACTCAAACAAGATGGAAAACACTGAAGAAATGGACAGATTCTTAGAAACATAGGAACTACCAAAACTGAATCAAGACGAGATAAAAATTCTAAATAACCCAATATCAGCCATTGAAATCAAAGAGGTAATTAACAACCTCTGATGGTAGCAAACCTACCAATAAAGAAAAGCCCAGGTCCTGACGGTTTCACAGCTGAATTCTACAAGAAATTCAGAGAGGATCTAACACCACTATTCCTCAAAGTCTTTAATGAAATTGAAAAGGAAGCAGTACTTCCAAAATCATTCCTGGAAGCAAGTATTACCCTGATACTAAAACCAGAAAAAGATCCCACCAAAAAAGAGAACTACAGACCAATTTCCCTAATGAACATAGATACAAAAATTTTCAATAAGATACTAGCAAACAGAATGCAACGGATTTTCAAGAACATTATACACTACGACCAAGTAGGATTCATCCCAGGGGTGCAGGGATGATTCAACACATGCAAATCAATACATGTAATACACCATATCAACAGAATCAAAGACAAAAATCACATGATCATCTCAATAGCTGCAGAAAAAGCATTTGACGAAATCCAACACCCATTCATGATAAAAATCCTACAGAAATTAGGAATAGATGGTCTATATCTAAATCTGATAAAAGCCATCTATGACAAACCAATGGCCAACATCACACTAAATGGTCAGAAATTTGAAGCTTTCACACTAAAATCTGGAACAAGTCAAGGTTGTCCACTATCACCACTATTATTCGATAAAGTTCTAGAAACATTAGCCAGAGCAATCAGGCAAGAGAAAGAAACAAAACGAATAAAGATAGGAAAGGAAGAAGTTAAACTATCATTATTTGAGGATGACATGATACTATACATAGAAGACCCCAAGAATTTCACCAAAAAACTTCTAGATTTAATAACTAAATTCAGTTGTATAACTGGATACAAAGTCAACACCCAAAAGTCAATAGCATTCCTATATACCAATAACAAACTCACTGAGAAAGAAATAACAGAAGATATTCCTTTCATAATTGTATAAAAAAATGAAATACTTAGGAATCTATCCAACAAAACAAGTAAAAGATCTCTTCATCGAAAACTACAATACTCTAAAAATGGAAATTGAAAGGGATATCAGACGATGGAAAGATATCCCATGTTCATGGATAGGAAGAACCAACATAGTGAAAATGGCCATACTTCCTAAATTACTATACAGATTTAATGCAATTCCAATCAAAATACCAATAACATACTTCACAGAATTAGAAAAGACAATCATAAAATTTATCTGGAACCAGAAGAGACCAAAAATAGCAAAGTCAATTCTGGGTAACAGGAATAAGGCAGGAGGCATCACAGTCCCTGACTTGAAATTATACTGTAAAGCTTCTGTGATAAAAACAGCATGGTATTGGCATGAATAAGAGATCTGAGGACCAATGGAACAGGCTAGAGGATGCAGAAACAACACCAAACACACTCGAATACCTCATCTTCGACAAAGGAGCCAAACACCCTCACTGGAGGAAAGATAGCCTCTTTAATAAATGGTGCTAGAAAAATTGGCTTACCACATGCTGAAAACTAAAACTAGATACGTCTCTCCCCATGTACTAAGCTAAAATCAAAGTGGATCAAAGATCTAAACATTAAAACAGGAACACTAAATCTACTGGAAAATAAAATAGGAAGAACTCTCGAAGACATAGGGGTTGGAAAAAAATTTATGAACAGAACCCAGACTGCACGGGAAATGATACAAAGAATCAATGCTTGGGACCACATCCTATTAAAAGGCTTTTGCACAGCAAAAGAAATTCCTAACAGAGTGGGGCGGAAACCCACAGACTGGCAAAAAGTTTTTGCCAGCTGTCCCTCAGACAAAGGTCTAACATCTAGAATATATAAAGAACTCAAAAAAAATCAAACGCCCCAAATTTAAAGACCCAATCCAAAAATGGGCATCTGAAATGAATAAACATTTCTCAGACAAAGAAATAAAAGTAGCAAATAAATGTATGAAAAAGTGTTCAACATCATTGGTCATTTGAGAGATGCAGATCAAAACAACACTAAGATTCCATCTCACTCCAGAAAGAACAGCTGTTATCAAGAAATCAACCAATAACAAGTGCTGGCGGGGCTGCGGGGAAAAAGGAACCCTCCTGCACTGTTGGTGGGAATGCAGACTGGTCCAACCACCACGGAAATCAGTGTGGAGATTCGTCAGAAAACTACAACTAGAGGTTCCATTTGACCCGGCTATTCCTCTGCTTGGTATCTTCCCAGAAGAATTAAAATCATCATACCACAGCGATATATGCACATCCATGTTCATAGCAGCACAATTTGTAATAGCTGAGTCTTGGAAACAACCTAAATGCCCAACAACTAACGAATGGCTAAAGAAGATGTGGTTTTTCTACACAATGGAGTACTACTCTTCCATAAAAAGGACAAACTAGAGACATTTGTAGGTAAATGGGTGCACCTTGAGAACATACTATTAAGTGAAATAAATCAGACACTCATCAGTACACATCGAATTGTTTCTCTGATATGAGAAACCGTAAGTGTAAATAAGGACAAAGGGGTATAATAGATACCATGTAAGAAAAAAAAAAGATAGTATTCAAAAGAGAGGAGAACTAGATAGGGAAAAGGGGGAAAAAGAAGGAAGGTTAAAAGAAAAATAAGATGAAAGGGAAAAAAATGGAAAAATGTAAATAAACCTGTTGCAAATAGGGAAGGGTGAGGGAGTGGAAGGGAAGGGAGGGGAAGAGGAGGGAAAACCAAGATGTAGCATGTACAGGTACAAAATAACCATGTTGATTATGATCATTATGTATACAATGTACCAATACATGTTCTTGGTTAAAAAAAAAAATGAACCTCTCCTTTAGGTTGTGGGCGTTGAGCATCGTGTCCCAGTGATGAGAAAATGACTAAGACATGTGGAAAGGGAGACCAACATGATGACAAACTGCACCGATTAGTGTCAGACAGGAGACACTGAGGGAGTTAAGCGTGCTGGAGACTCTGCATTTCCCCCCAGACAGCAACTTCCGGGGTCTCAGGAGCGCCCGTCCCTCTGTTCTTGAAGTTGCCTGTTCCTCGTGTCCCCTCCTTTGGAGAGTCCTCCTGGTACCACACCACACCTGACGCTAGGGCCACTGCTGTGGCTTCACAGCACCCTGCTTCTCCCGGGGTGATGAGCCACACTGCACGGGCTGGCTTCTTTCCCGCTGTCACCCCAGCGGACCTGAGGCCGGGACCCCATCTTCTTCACTGCAGGAGCCCAGGGCGCATTTGCAGAAAAATACAGACACCCGAGGCCTGCAGAAGAAGTTCTAAAGGCTCCTAATGCTTGTCGGAGGTGCACACTTTCCTTCCCAGAATATGGTACATTTTAACCCAGAATTTCATATGATAAGCTAAGTATTCCGGAGCATCACGGCCGGGAAGATTGCTGGGTAATGTCTTCATACCAGGAAGGAATGCAACCAACACGTGGCTGTCGAAACTGAGATCCCAGGTCATTCATTCTGAATCTTCACATAACAATACTTCTAACATTTGTGCATTTTTGTAAATAGCAGACTGAAATATAAGACATTTTGATGAGAATTTGTCTGATCTTTAAAAGAGTTAAAACCAAAACCAAACCCAGGGGGCTTATTATACCCAGTGGCTCCCGGGAAAGACATTTAGAAGCGAGCAGAACGCCGAGATTCACTCCAGCTCTTCCGTGAGTGATCACATCAGTGGGGGCTCGCACTCCTGAGTTGGTTTGCCAATTTCAAATCATCTGGTTCCTTGCACACCTCCGAACGTGTCTACTGCAACCTGCCTTATCGACTCTGGCTGTGAAGCTGTGGTTGAGAGACGCACACAGGACCAGAGGAGCCCAGCAGGGGTCCCGCACATGCCCTGGATCTCCCACGCCCAAGGAATTTGAGTAATAATCCCAAAGTCTCATGGCCAACAAATAGAAAAGCCAGCTGCTCTGAGGCCAAAGCCACAGCCGGCACACTTGTCTGTGGACTTGGCGGTTGTCAAAGAGGGCTCCCTGCAGCAGCATCCTTTGGGAGCTTATCCAAGGTGCAGATTCTTGGGCCCCAGCTCACAATGCTACCCCAGAACTGCCAAAATGTAGCCCAGAAACCTGTGTTTGCAAGCCCTGGGGGGACTTCATGTTGCCATCTACATGTAGCTATATTAACATCTATATCTATATTTCATCTATAACTACATTTCCTTATCTGCATCTATATCAGTCATCAATGGCTATGTCTACATCTCTAATATACCTACATCAACATCTGTATGTAATATATCTACATCAACATCCCTATGTATATATCATCTATAACTACATTTCCACATCTGCATCTATACCCATAAATCATCTACAGCTATTCCTACATCTCTATTTAATATATCTACATCAACATCTCTATCTAATATATCTACATCATCTCTATGTATATATCATCTATAACTTCATTTCCATATCTGCATCTATATCTATAAATCATCTATGGCTATGTCCACATCTATATCTAATATATCTACATCAACATCTATATATATCACTATAACTACATCTCCCAATCTACATCTACATCTATACTCATAAATCCTCCATAGCTCTCTACATCTACATTTAAGATTACATCTATAGCAACATCTATATCTATATCTCATCTATATCTACTTCTCCACATCTACATCTGTAGGATCTTTGCCTAGACCTATGTTTATACACATCTGTATCTATACTTACCTCTACCTATCTTACACACATCTATATCTATTCCTCTCTCTCTACCTCTCTGCACCAATTCGCCTCCATTCCTGCCCACCGCTCTTCTCTCCTTGGGTCCCCACGCTCCACATCTTAGCATACAGTGCTCCTGCCCCCTTTGGGCTCACATCCTTGCACGTCTCCCTCGCCTCTGCTTAAATAAGCACGTGCTGACTTTCCAGGCTGGAAAAAATCCCTGGTAGAAATCACTGTGGAAAAGCAAACAGTTTCTGTGGATCAGAAATCTGGGCAAAACATCACGGGTCCGCTATGTCAAGGTTGCTAACAAGGCGTCAGCATGGGGCTCAGTGACCAAGTGTGCACTGGGGGAGCCCCCGCACCTGTTGGTAGGATGTCTGTGCTCCTAGATCTACACCAATAGATAAGATGGACAGATGGATGGAAGGATGGATAGATGGATGGATAGATGGATGGATGGATGGAGATAGATAGATAGCTGCTGGCTGCTGGGACAGGACTGGATCTCAAATGTGTTGATTCTTATTTCCGTACTCTTTCAACAAACTCTACCCACTGTTCTCAGTCCGGGCTGGACATTGAATCATTTGGAGAGTTTGAAAGCAACTCATCAACAACAAAAACAGAAAACACATAGAACCCAAACACGCTGTCCAGGCTCCAGCCCAAGACAACTGAGTCAGCGCCTCTGGGGCCGTGCCAGGAGCTGCCTGCGTCGCCAGCTTCCAGCTGCCTGGCAGCTGCTGCCCCTGACCGTGCGACCATCCTGGCCATCAGGTTCCTGCTCAAAGCCAGGCCCCAAGACGTGGATGGAGGCTGTGTGCTCTGTGCCAGGCACCGCGGGGTGATGGCCTGACAGAGTCTCAGGGATCTGCCAGTGTGTTTGCCCTCGAGATGAGCATTGTAAGTGCTCGCCTCTGGCTGATCCGAACTCCTAGCAAGGGTTCTCTGGTCTCTCTGGGGTCAGGAGAAGAAGAAACCTGGGGCCTGGGATCTGAGCAAGCGAGGCTGCGCTGTACACCAGCTGCCTCCTTGGCTTCCCCATAGACTGCTATCTGCTGATGCAATTTTATTACTCTTCTCTCTTCTTTCATGTTAACCTTGTGAGTTTTTTAAATTAAAAGAAGTCTTTTTATTATCTCAGTGTTTTTTCAGTAGACGTATTACCCCATGTTAAGCCTCCAACCTTTAACCATCAGGCTGTACAAAGCTCCCCATATTGTCCTCCTTCACCCCAGCTCCATTAAGTTGCACTCCCCTTATGTCTAGAGAAGCGCCTTCTTCCATGTGCATCTACTCAGGCTCAACCCTGCCACAGGGCCTTGGCACAGGGCCTTGGCTGCCCTCTACCAGGGACATTGTTCTCCTCAAATTCTGCATGTTTATGTCCTCTTACTCTTCAAGTTCAGCCCAAGGTCCACGGGTGAGGTTGACTCTGGGATCTTGGAACCGTGCTTAAAGCTGTGCTTGAGGACATCAGAGTGTGGCATGGTTGTCGATTAATATCTGTCTTCCCAACTAAACTGCAAGTTCATGAGGCCACAAACCTCTCCAACTATGTGTGCCATTATATCTACCACCCAATGAATACTTTCGAGTGAATGGATGGGCAGGTGGGGGCCTAAATGCATCCAAATTCTGGCCATAGCCCACGTAATGTGAACTGTCTCCACAGGCTGATAAGTCGGCACATCCCAAAGGTCTTCAGCATAAGAACACTGAGCAACAGTCAAAAACTCAAAGACAACTCTACCAGGCTCTTCCTGAGACACGCGGACCGTCCACACCTCACAGTCTCAACACCTCACAATCTCACATGGCATGCCATTCAATTTCTACCATCAGCATCCCGCTTAAAGAAGAGAGTTAGGTCAACTGCTTTCCGCCTTGTCTTTCGCTTCCGGCCCTTGAACATGTTAGTATTTCAGTGTAAAGGACACAAAATCTAGGGGGTCTGGGTGAGTTGGTTCCGTGGCAAACTTCAGGAACATTCAGTAAAAGCCAAGAAATAAATGAAGCTGAAGAAATCACAGATAGGAAAAAATGCCAGCGCTTGTGGCGATGAGTTTGGGGTGGGAGAACACTCTTGTGAACTGAATTCTCTTGAACAATCACCCTGCCCAGGAAGTAACGGACGCAGATTAGGCCCCATAAGACTGTGGAGTATCCTCCGAGCCTTTCTGTGATGCCGCCCCTGTCCCTCTCTGCACCACAGACCTCTGATCTAGACTCGCCCCACAAAGGCTGCCTCTTACCTGTAGCAACTCAGAGTGCGTTGGACAAGAATGCAGAAGCCTGCCATTTCCCACCGCAGCTCCCACCACCTGGCTCCGGGCAGGGACGTGCGCGTTCTCTGTTGTTTCTCTCCCGCTCACTCTAAGACGCTGTTGCTCTTCCAGGAGTTCTGAACCTCAGCGTCTTTTTTCCCCACTTTAGATGCCACTCTGCCTTGCTTGATTGCAAATATTGCAGACACAGCACCTAGAAGGAAGAGAGGGCTTTGAGATCCAAGCAATCTCCCAAATGAGCTGTGAGGCTGATGGAGTTGGTGAACAGGTCATCGTGCATTTTAGGGAAAGCAAACTGGTCTGAAGCACATCCAGAGGAAAAGCAATAGCACGTAAGGAGCTCAGACTAGTTACCTACTGCTGCATGGCAGATTGCCCCAAAACTTAGCATATCAAATCCCTGCGCTTCTTATGCTTCTGTGCATCAGAAACCTGGGTGGAACTTCGCTGTATTCTCTGTGTCAGGGTCTCCAGCAAGGATACGAGTGTGCGGCTCTGCAGCAAAGTGTGCACTGGGGAGCCCCTGAGGCTGTGGAGAATGACAGCCAATCTGAGTCCCAAGAGGCCACAAATGCTGTCGGTGTCCTGACACTGCCTAACAGAGTGGTCACTGCCCCCTAGTGGGGAGATCAGCCTGCCTCTGCCTCGGCCATCTCACTCCCCTCTTCCCTTCTCCTTCAGGCTGCTAGGTGGCAGGGAAGTGGCAGGATCCCCATGGAGTGCCTCCCATCAGGGCCATGTGTGGTTCTGGTCTTCTCTCCCTTGGTCCTTGTCCCACATGTCCTACCCCACAGTGCTGCCTACCGCCCTTGTGGGCTCACACCCTCGCCCACCTCCATGGCCTCCGGTAGTGAACACGTGCTGACTTTGCACACTGCTAGAAGTCACCGTGGAAGGAGCAAGTTGCAGCCCACAGATTCAAGTGTGTAAAAAAATTACTTTTGTTTCCCGAACATGGGAGCACTAAGGCTGCACTGGGCGAGGGACAGCACCGTGCAAGGTGGGTTCCTCAAGAGCGCAGACCTGTCCTGCTTACCAGGCACCAGAGTCCCAGGCCCATGTTCTCCCCACACCCTGACTCTGCCCAGAATCCCCTAACCACGCGCCCTCTGGAGCCAGCCACACCGGGGTCACTGAGAGGGACCCCAGCCTGGCCCTCTGCCGCAGGGCTGGGGTACTTGTTGCCTCTCTCCAGTCTCAGGCGATCATCATGTCCTCTCTCCATCTTTCTCCAGAGACACACAGTGTCCCTCCACACCCCTTAGAATGCCAGCAGGGAGTTGGGAGCGAGTGTCAGGGAACCTGTCCCACACTTGGGTCGAGGCCCTGATGCCCGACACTGCAATTAGCTCCAGTGTGCGGAAAGAATGAAGAAATGCGGGCAGAGACAGCCACTGTTCAGGTCTCAGAAAGTCCGGGCACCACACGCAGGACGGTCTTCCAGAGCATTCGGGGCTCTTATTAAATTGGCCTCCGGGGAGGCTTCACACAGGACCCACCACTGCGACCTAAACTCCCGTTCCTGAAGCCCTGGCAACTAGCTCTGGAAGTGACACGAGGTGATTACTTGTCACACCGACCCTGCACAGAAGACGCCTGCCTCTGGAGGTCAGCGCATCTCCCAGAAAATAAAAGCAATGATCTTGCAAAGGAAAAGAAATAAAAAATCGAGAGTTGAAAGAGGCCTTGGAGATCACTTAGTCCTGCACTCCTGTTAAGCACAAAGTCAAGGGCCTGAAAAATGACACTGTCCAGGCTGCCGGCTCATTGGAGGTGACCAGCTTAGCACTGCCTGCCTCTGCCAGGCTTCTCACCAAGCCCGAAGTGCAGCCTTGGGGAAAGAAGGTGCCTTGGGCCACCAGACGCCCCATCTGCTGGCCACTGGTGAGGAGGCGGGGACAGGAAGCAGCAGCTTCCTAGCGCCCAGTACACTCTGTTTCCGAAGGATACTTCCAGACATATCTATGAGCATTTCACAAGCTGCAGTGCTTTTCAAAGGCAGATTTCACCAAGTGCCAGCCCTGAAGAGATAATAGTGGGGTTTTCAGAAAAAGAGGAAACCAGAAAGGCTGAACATTTCTGCTCTCTTTGAAAAACCACAGAAACCACAGCAGGAAGAAATGCGACAAAAAGTGGCTTTCGGCCAAGCAGGGAGGACAGACGGGGCTTCTCGGAAAGGAAAGACACCTCCCCCCAAGCACAGGAGGTTCCCACCATGGCACCACACTCTCAGCCTCCACGGGACAAAGCTGGTGGCCCTTCGCCTTCAGCTGACGGACGCGGCAGGCGGGACCCAGAAGGCTTTGCAACCGAGAGCGATTAAAGATGGGAGCAGCTACACACAGCATCACCCCAGGAATGACTCCCTCGGCCTTGAGAATACACAAACAAGAAGAAAAAGCCTCTGTGCACTAAAAACTAAACTGAGAGGTTTCTCATTTTTTTTTATCATGTTTTAGATTAAATTTGGTCTTGTGGGAAATTTCAAATATAAATGGGGAGCTGTAGCTGTATTTCTACCTCCTGTTGGCTTGGTTTGGGCCGCAGTCAGTGCCACCGCAGTGGTGTTAGCTGCCCCGAGAGGGGAAGCCACATTTCAGAGTTCATGGCTGAGTGGCAGCGATGTCGCACAACCCCACGG
This sequence comes from Hystrix cristata, assembly GCA_004026905.1. Lineage (NCBI taxonomy): Eukaryota > Metazoa > Chordata > Mammalia > Rodentia > Hystricidae > Hystrix > Hystrix cristata. Next base: position 14,372 of record PVJO010022578.1, on the reverse strand, counting down.
CTGATGAGCTCCTTTATGAACTGGTTGCAGCGGCCAAAGGAGACCCAGAGGACGTTTGGAGAAATGGTTCATAAAACATATTCAGATAAAACTAGAATAAACACAGAGGTTCCAGGAGCCCCCGTTTTTGGCAGCCCAGGCAGAATGAACGAAGTTGAGCTGGCATTTTCGCAGCACTTGGCATTGTATCTCGCATCATTTTTGTTTTTGTTTTTATTTTCTCTGCACCTTTCTTTTTTCCTACCAACGATAATTGCTAAAATGTTCTCAGGCGGAAAGATGATGGCGCAGCACTGTAAAAAATGACACTATTTGAGAGAATTTCAAGGGCATTTTATCCAGTTGCAAAGCCCTGTTCAGAATACAAATTCAATGCTGCCATTTGGAGAAGAAAAATAAAGATAGTTGGGGCCAGTTGACCAAATCCCATGTCCAAATCTGCACCGAACAAAGAGAAGCTGCTAATCAGCCCTCAGTGCAGCCACAGAATCGGCTTTGGGCAGTATGTAGATCAATAATAGAGGAAAGAAGAGAAAAAGCATGCGGCTTTCTCAACTGATGCAGAAATAGCATTTAGTCATGCTCAGCACACAATGAAAAAAGTTCTTAGCAAACCAAGAGACGTGATACAGTTTCCCTAACAAGACAAGAAAGCTCATTTCCACTGGAACTAGAGTATTGCCAGGGTGCTGGCCAACACTACAAGAACAGAAAACAAATAAAGAATATAAGAGTTAAAGAGGAAGAGATTTAAAAAAAAAATAGTCACTAAATGATCATCTATCTAAAAACCCAGTATGTCCACAAAGTAATAGAGCTGAAAAAATTGTTCATCAAATTTTGGCCACAAGACCAATCTTTACAAACCAGTAGCATTTTCCTACATCAGCCATAAGAATGAAAAATGTAATCAGACTAAATACATTCCCAGGGCAACATAGTCTGATGTTTGGGAATCAACCGATAATATGCAAAGTTTCTGTGGTGAAATTTCAAAATTATGTTTAGGCAATAGAAATGGAATAAATGAAGAGAAGTTCTCTACTTTGAGATGAGATGATTTAATATTATGAAGATTTTAATTGTCGCCAAGCTAGCACATAAATTCTGTGCAACCCAATCAAACTCTGATCAGACTTGTTTAAAAAAACATACGAAGAAAGAAAAGTGCACTAACATTTAAATCAGTCTTATAAAGAAGAAATAGATGATTCTCTTTAACAAATATTAAGACATACTTGAAGTTCATGAAAATGTGGCATTGAATCTTGAATAGAAAAAAAGATGAGAATAAAGAGCCCACAGTAAAGTGCATTATAGAATTTAATGGGTATTAGTGGCACATAGCATTAAAGAAAGGACAATTTAACAGCTGATCTTGGGAAAACCTGCTCACTATGTGAAAAAAATTAAATTGGATTGCTACACCAAACCACATATGAGGGTGCACCCTGTTCAGATTAAAAATTAAATGTGAGCTCACACCTGTAATCCCAGCTCTCTGGGAGGCCGAACCAGGAAGATGGCAGGCTGGAGCCCAACTTGGGCAACTTAGTGGCTTAGTAGTGAGATTTTGCCTCAAAATGTTTTTTTAACATTATAAAGTTAATGAGAGAAAACGTAGTCAAATATTTTGTGAGATGGGTTAGAAAAATCCTGATACAAAACTCCAAGAGAACAAATTTTGTGTTAAAGCTGATAACATTTAAAAAGTACATTCAAATTAGGCACTTGTATTCAAGGAAGGACAATCCATTTTTGAATTGTCTAGAAACTCTATCCCCAGATGGTAAATTCTTCTAAACATTTGAGGTCGCACTGCCTTGGTCTATCACACAATGGCTGGCCTGCATCAGCAACAGCAAATGCTCCCCCCCACCCTCCACCGATATATCATCAGATCCACCTCACTGGCCCCAGCTTGATCCCGTACACATGAGAAAAGATACCTTCTACTGTATACCACTGAGGTTTGCAAGTTCTTTTGTTATACAGCATTAATGCAGCAATTGGTAACTGATACAAAGGCAAAATTGATTTTTATTATTCATTGATGGAAAAACAGTCATCAAAATTGGCACTTAAACTGAAACCTACACAGAGAACCAGCCAGCATCAGAGAGCTCTTTGGCCAACGTTAAGAGTGACCTTTAGCTAATGACTACTTTTCAGGCCAGGACACACATCATGGGACTTTCTTTTCTCCTTGGCTGGGCAGTTGCATTTCTTCGGTGTTTTTTCTTTAGTAGTTTTCTGAATGATCTGATGTGTTCTGAGAGACTGCCAGCTCTGGCCAGCTGGTCCCAGTCAATGCCTGGGCGGGTGGCACCCAGTTGGGAAGCTGGGCTGAAAATGTTCAAAAGTGAGGCCACCCTGGGCCAGGACAACAGCCCAAGAAAGGGTGAGCACAAGCAGGAAGAGCAGGTGTCCGTCGAGGGGCCCCAACAGAAGCCCAGCAGAGGGTCACTGGCTCCTCCTGCTCCCGCGTGAGCCCCCTTCACACGGGGTGACCAAGAAGTGTGCACTTTCCCCTACTGCAAACTCACACAGCATCAAGACCGACATTTCCCCGAACGCTTGCCGCTTCATCCAATGCATGAGAAAACCAAGATTCACTTTGCAAAAAAGGATTTTGGTAAATCGACCTAATGATAATTCCTGAAATGTAACCCACAGGCATCTTCAACTGAAGCAAACATGAAATCTCAGAGAATAAACCCCAATAATGACCAAGACGAAGGCCCTGTATCGGCCTGTGCACGTCAGTAGGGAATTGCAAATCTATCTGTCGATGGGCTGGATGATGCTAACCGCACACGATACCTTTCAAAAAGCCTAAATTTTCCTTTCATATGTATTCCAATCTTTCAGAACTTCTTGAGAAAATGAGATATTTTATTTTAAAAATAAATTCTGAAGTCTGAAAATAACAGCTGACAGTTTTCTCCGGGTAAATAAAGGACAGTTTCTAAGATACCGGAATTTGAACATCAGAATCATAACTTCTAAGAGCAAAGAATCGTATGAAATATGTATCAAAGCAAAGTGCTCTGAAAATGTAAATTACCCTTCAATAATAATCTGTTAGCATCACTCACTTATTTACTTGTCAAAATAACTTTTCCAGGGAGGAGACTTTCATATGAGATTTTGATCTATCACAGTGCCCAGGTCTGATGCGTTGGTGGGTTAAAAGTTACAGGCTCAGTGGAGGCAGAATTGATGATTTAATCATACCAAGCCTGTGAGTAAATTCACTCTCCTGTGACGTGCATAATTTACAGCTGGAAGTTAATAAATGCGGGTCTCCACTTGGAGCACCTGAACAACATGGAGCTTGCAGGGCTTCCTACCCAGCCCCAGGTGCTCCTGACAGTGAATATAGATGCCAATATCACAGTACAACTGAGAAGGCCTTTGCCCCTTTGGTTAAACTCTCTGATGGTGAGATGAAGGAATTCATATTAATCTACATTTTATGATTCACATTTATACATTTTCTCTCACTTCTCTTGCTTTTTCCAAACCAGGGGGTGTTCTAAACCAGGGGGTGTTGCTGACAGAAGGCTTCACATTCTTAAGAGTCTGTGGAAATCAGCAGGAGGGTCCCACGGAGTTCTAATAGATCTGTGGTCTGGGGCTGCACCGCGTCCAGACTAAGCCTCTGTCAGTGGGATAACAATGTCCCCCCTTGTATGAATCTTGGGCTGGAGTCAAAGCTGTTGGAATCATTGGGAGTGAGCCTAGCGCACTTGCGACCCCATGAATCTACACCTTTGCATCTTGGACATTGACTCTGCTACCTGCTCAGCCTTCTGCTTCTTTCTCCTCCCCTTGGTCCTTATCATACCGTGTGTTGTTTTCTCTTCCTTCTCTCTGGCCCACATCACACATGGCAGAAGGAGACCGCAATGGACCCCCAAGTATAAGAGCTGGCTTCGTCAATGACGCTGAATTAGTCTAGAGGAGGCCAGGGCCAATACTCATTATTTGCAGTATTTATCCTCTATAAAGTCCACACAAATACTGAATTAACAAAACTGAACCAATGAACACTGAATTAGTGAATGCTGGACCATTGCTCTGGGGAAAAATACAGATCGAGGTAGCTTGGAGACTCTGGTCACCACGTCTTCGTCAACTAATCAGTACGTAGCCTTGTCTTGTGCGCACTTCTGTTGAGGGACACCTTTGTAGTATGCATTCTTGGTTCATTAGCATTGAACTCACAGTGAACAACACCGTAAGGGCTTCCTCTACAAAGTTCTTTGGACATGTGTATTTTCTCCCCAAGGCACATCGCCGCAGCCTTCTGTTTTCGGAACACTAGACAGCTCATTAGCACTGTGCTTAGGAACCTCTTTAAACTCGAAATCACCCACAGAAAGGACCAAGAGTGGAAAACAGGGCGCTAACTAGACTGTGAAGGAACTTGTCACAGTGTGTTCCCCTCATTCAATCTCAGCTGGAAAAACACACGTAGCTGACTCGGTTTCTCTCTGCTTCGTGCATGTCTGTCGGTGACCACAGAAATACTGGAAGTATTGATTTTGGAGTTACAGTTGCAGAATCAGTGAGTAATGAGCTGGAGAAACTGTTTTGTATTTTTACTTTAGTCTCAGTCTCTGCCCCACACACACATTTTTTTGTTCATATTTCCAGCATATAATGTTTACATTTCTTGTGGGGAGTTGGTACATGTTCATGACACATCTTCTCATATAAAACCATGCAATATTTAACCTTGTGTGTCTGATTTATTTCATTTAACATTAGAGTCTTGAGGTGCATCCATTTTCCTACAAATGACTCAAGTTTATCCTTCTTTAGGGCAGAGTACTACTCCATTGTGTTCAAATACCACATTTTTTTTTTACCTGTTCATCTGAGGATGAGTGTAGAGGCTGCTTCCAAGATTTAGCGTTACGAGCTGTGCTGCTATAAACGTGAGTGTGCCCGGATCACTGTAATACGTTGTCTTTAACTCTTTGGGGAAGATACTTAGAACGATAACAGTTGGATCGAATGGAATATCTACTTCCAGTTTTCTGAGGAATCTCCACACTGATTTCCACAGCGGGCGTACTAGTTTACATTCCTACCAGTACTGTAGAAGGGCTCCTTTGTCCTCAAAACCTCACCAGCATTTGTTATTATTTGATTTCTTATGATGGCCGTTCTTTCGGGGCTAAGATGGAATCTGAGTGTTGTTCTAATTTGCATTTCTCTAATGGCCAGCAATGTTGCCGTTCGTACTTTGTGATACTTCTTTTGTGAAATATCTCTCGTTTCACTTCCCCATTTTTTAATTGAATCTTTTATTTTGGAGGGGGTCTAACTTTTTTTAATCTTTTGTATATTCTACATATCAGGCCTCTGTCTGAGAAATAGCTGGGAAAATGTTTTCCAATTCTGCAGATTTCTCGTCTATCTACACAACACATTGGAAGGGAAGGCAGCAGGGGTGAAGGTGGATAATTCCAAACTGTGCTCTGGGGACTGCAGGCACCAGGGACCTTGAGGACCACCCACCCTCCCTTTCTCTTGCTGGCACACCCTGCTTTGGCACAGAACTGCTTCTCCCCTGCTCTAACCACACACCGCTGCTCCACACGGATTTGCCACACACCACCGGCCCATCTGGCCAGTGCGGCAGCCCATCTCCCTCTCCTGCCCTGGTCCTTAGCCTCGTGGGGCAGAAACAGCTGCTCCTGGGAAGGGAAAGATGCTCTCGTTTTGTTTGGACAATGCTCCGGAGACCTTGTGAGCCCCGTGTCACCATCAGCCATCTCCTGCCTGGGAACTGTGCCATGCAGAGGACGCTGGGCCGGGAGATGGAGACAGGGGCGGGAGGGGAAGCCAGCGCAGGCTGATAGTGGGGTTGAGCCTCTGAACGCGGCTGCGCCTGAGGCAGCCAACTGACCCTTGAGACTTCACAAGAGATACCTTAAAAGACTGTATTTCTGCTTATGTTAGTTGCAGTTGGACTTGTGCCACTTGGGAAAAAGCAAAACACCCGTATCTGTATATAGGGATGGATCTTTCAGAGTCTTTCTCTTTATAAGTTTGTAATTCTTCTCTTTCCCCGCGTGGTCTCCTTTCTCTCCCTTACGCGAGGCTGCAAATTGAGTTCATTGTTTGTCAGTTTTGAAGCCAGGCTTCCTGTCCATTACTCATCTTTCATTGATCCCTGGGAAACTAATCACTCCCTGGAAGTCTGATTGATTTCTTTCCGATTAGAGGTGACTGTCCTTTAATTTTTAAACAGGCATACAGCATCTATTTGCCCAAGTGATTAAAAAGAGAAACAACTTAATGGTCCCAGGTGGGGTTAGAGTGACTGGAGGAAGCGGCGGGGTCGCCTCCTCGGGAGCGGGGCTCTGCTGCTGGCTTACATTTCCTGTGATGTTCGCTCTTTTCATTTCCGCGCGGCCCCCTCCGGGCCGGCTTTCTGGTACAGAAGCTGGCGGATCCGGCACACGGAGCTTGGCAGCTGCTGTTTCTATTGCTCCCCCGGAGCCATCATGAGACTCCTGATTTATCCCAGCGCAGGGGTCCCCCTCACATCTCCTCGTCATTCGAAAGCCGAGGGCCGCTGTCATCCATTCGGGCTGTTCCGCATCATCTTTCACCCTGCTGGGCCGGGAACATCTGCGCTGATCCCCAGCGGATACCAGCATGCGTCTAGTATACACTCGGTCTTCTCTATTCTGTGACCTTCCCATCGATGCTGGACAAGAGCCACCACCTGCTGGGCCGGTACTACGTATGGGCTGTGTCCAGTACATTAACTCAATTAATTATTACAAACCCCCTTGATATTAGGTCTGTTTTTTGTGCTGTAGAGAGAAAGGCACTGAGCCGGGGGAGGGGGGGATAAGAGGCCAGCTCAGGCCCACACAGCTCAGCGATGACACTGCCAGGACTGAACTCCAGCCCTGTCTCAGCCCAAAGCACGCAAGGTCACCGCGACCCGCCGGGTGGTCCTGCTGTGGAGTGGAGAATCGCCCACCTTTGCTCTCAGGGAGGGGTATAGAGGAGTCTTGTAGGACACAAATAATTAATCTCTTAATTGCAATTTTCCCTCGAAGACTGAGATGTCTTTTTGTCTTTGTTTTCATTTTGCCTTTTGAGACAATGCCTCATGATGGAGTCCAGGTTGGCCTTGAACTTGCTGTGTTCAAGGCTGGCTTGAGCCGCAGTGGCAGCCCTCCTGCCTCAGCCTCACAAATGCTGGGATTATAGGCATGCACCATCATGCCGGACTTTGAAAAAGGTTTCTCGAACCCACGTTCTCTGTGTTCCTGCCCTCATCTAGCCGTTTGGACCGTTGTTTCAGAGAAGCCAAAGCTTCGGGCTCTTGGCTGGGTCTGTTTTGTTTCTCCCTTTCGTGTGGCACTCGGGAAGCCCCATTTCAAGAGTAGCCCGAGCCCAGAGATGGAGGGAAGCCTGTGACCGGAAAGCAGGAGCAGAGTCCAAGTTGTGCTGTCCATGCAGCAGCTGCTGGCCACGTGGGTTTGTAGGGCACCCGGCACGGGGCGTATTCCGAGATGTCACAGTCATGGGTGCGGCTTCAAAGACTTAGTACGAGAAAGAGTGTGCGATGCCTCTCCAGTGACTGCTGCATATCAGTGTATGTTGATGTGGTATTCAGGGGCCACTCAGTTAAATAAAATGTATCATCACCATTAATTACTCCTGTTGCTTTTTCACACTTTTCATGTGGCTTCCCCCAAAATCTTAAATTACACAGGTTGCCCACATTTGAGGTTCTGAGTTAGATTTCCACTGGAGAGCACAGGACGAGGTGGATAAAGTGCTGAAGCCCATCAGTGTGACTCCTCTAGGAGCATTCGAGGGTTCAGGGGGTCACAGCGGCAGGAAGAGAAGAATTCAGATGCAGGAAGCCTTGGGGTAGAACAGGGTGCTTTTTGAAATCCTTGAGTATCCAGACAGAGTATTAAATTTACGATGCTCCTAAGCCACTGATGAATCTGCAGCAAATTTGAATGGAACGCATGGGCAATGCTGGAACCTAATTAAAGCTGAAAAGTAATTGGATCGATGGTGTGGCCCTGAAGCAGGAGCTGGTGTCCCCAGCAGGCATGGTGCGTGTGGCCTCTGGGGCGGGGCTTCCGCCAACCCAGGTACCAGCAGGACGTGGAAGGCCGGGAGGGGAGAGAGGCCCATTCTCTTGACCTCTGCTTGCTGGCTGGTGTGGCTGCGTCCCCCTCGCCCATGAGAACCCCACAAACTGTGCTCCTGGGCAGCCAGAGACCTCTGGGTGGAGTCGAGGAGGCTGGGCAAGGAACGTGGAGATGGAGAGGGAACGGGTGCTCCTTAGACCAGCCTCTGGTGTCAGCCCCTTGACAGGAGAACAAAGCAGTCTTGCCGGGTGTCCTTCCACAAACAGTGGTCATGGGCGGGCAGGCGGGCTCGAGGGCCGAAGCGCCCACATAGAAGGCCCAGTGTGTGCCCTTATCCCCCTGCTTCCTGCCTGGGGATCCCTGTACTGCCCTAGAACTGTGCCCCTCTCTCACTGAGTACTCTGCGTGAATTTCTTAACCTCCCAGAACCTCAAACCGCTCTTTTCCAAATGCAGGTAAAGACGTCCGTCCTACAGGGCGCAGGGAAGGGTCCCTTCCCTTCGATCCTGTCCTCACCCCTGCCTGAGCATTCACAGGAGGAGCACTCATCGCAGTGACAGCCACCGGTCACCAAGGCGCCGCCTCCCCCAGATCGGCAGTCTAAGGACCCAGCAGCATCACGGAGGTTTGGCTCAGAACGAGGAGCTCCGAAGGAAGCCACTGCGCCTTATTTTGGCAGGAATTCTGTGTTTACATTCCAGGTCTAGAGAGGAACATACAGGCATTAATCTAACTTCCTGTTACAAAATACTTGATACTAAAAGTTTCTGCCAACTCTGAAGTCACTGAAGGGTTACAGAGCTATCTTCCAGTTGTTCTTTTGCTTTTCCACTTCTTAGTTACTATTTTTTTTTTTTTTTTGTGGTGCTGGGGATCGAACTCAGGCCCTTGTGCTTGCAAGGCAAGCACTCTAATCACTGAGCTAAATCCCCAGCCCCCTTAGTTACTATTTTTAAGGTGACTTTTCTATGTTTTCAGTTTTTCTTGGCTAAATATAAATCCATAATTAACATATTGTTAGCAGGTTTATATTTACCATCATTATTCATGTCCAGCCCCCTCTGCTTTGATTAACTGAGAAAAGAGATTTTTCCAACTGATTAAAAATTCCTTTAAAACTGTTTCCATCAAAATCTGATTTTTAAAATATTTCCCATATTCTTTCCAATTCTCCATCTTTGCTTTCAGTTTCCTTTCAATAGACTTTGGGAAATGAAAATATAATTTTACAAATAATACAGTTTCTCCTCTGCTCTTAGCCTATGAATAGAATTTTATATTATGTGGTCTAATTCTCAGAATATAATTACTCTGTCTGATATACTTAATCTTACTTCTATCTCTTGGTAAATCCATTCTGCCTGGATTCCACCCCGATTTCATTAGCCTGACACACCTCTTTACAAACATCTCACCTCAAAGTGCTGCAAGGCCTGCGTTGCTGAGCGCCTGACTCCGCTCTGCTTGTGGCCAGTGAACACGCTTGCTAAGGATGCCTGACTTTCCCAGTGGTTCACCAAAGATTCGCCACAAAGACCTTGCCGAGGGGAGCGGTCGGGATCCAGGAGCTTTGTGCTAAAGGACAACGAGGTTCTTTTCAGTCCTGGGCTCCAGAGTTTACTGAATGCCTAGGTATCCATATCAAACTGATTTTTTTCTCTGCCACAGAGTTCGACGATCCCTTCTGCTTCCACAGTCAAGCACTGTCAACTCTTTAATGTACGAAATGCCCTATTCTCCCTCCAGAACAGGTAAAAAAAAAATAATAATGTTGCATTGAAAATGGAAAAAACTCAGCTTGGAAATAGAGAAAAGTCTTTTCCTAGGACTGGGTTAATCCAGTAAGGTAAACCAGAGAACTGAAAAGCAGACCCTTTGGGGTTTCAATCATGACTTGAGTAATTTTCTGTCTGCTAAAGTGGCTTTGTAGGAGGTGGCACCAAGTTCACGGGTAGTTTATAAAATGCTCCTGGGGACGCAGGAGTGTGTGGTCATGGCATCCAGCATAACAGACCTCCACAAGCACGTGTTCAGTGTCTTGCAGTCTAGGGATGGAAGTCAAACTTTATGAAGCGAGTACATGAATGAATGAACAACACATTGTAGAACAAGAATTATATCCGTCCATCTTCACAGGCCTGAACCCCATGTGACAGGATCCAGGAGTCTAGGGATTCCTTTCTAACATTCTGTCCCCTCTCTGGGTTGAAGGGAGTGAAGATTAGATGGCACATCCCCAGCTTTCTCGCTAAGTGTGCTGTTGTTCTGTCCCATGCAAAGGGACAGAAGCCCTGCTGCTCTCTTGCCTCGTGACCATGGGGGAGAGGAGCCCCCTGGAGACTAAGCAGGGTCTGAAAGGTGAGCCAGCCTAGATGCCAGCCCTCCACAACATTTTATTAGCAGTCTCTCCCTTCCTGTCAGCTTAGAGCAGCTAAAGGTGATATTTCCTTCCCAACTTTGGTACTATTGGACATCTATTGGGAAAACTTCCCCCTGCTTCTCTCTGAAGTTTCTGTCTCATGTTTAAAATCCTTAGCAATGGGAAGAATGCAGTATTAACTTCTATGGGGTACTGGGCCATAACCCGGAATGCCAGAGAAATTGCAAAAACAAAAAAACATGGGTGGCCTTGACACCACCACACTCTCAATGGCCAGCCGCAGGGACTTACAGTCTTGGAAGGAGTCACATGTCAGTTACATGCAACCACAAGAAACTGCTATCTCGAGTTGCCACATGGACCTAACACCTCTACTAACAAGCAGACTTTCTTTGGAGTTTATGAGTCATTATCCAAAACCTTTGTTCTCCTCTGGAGGGGATTCGAGATGAGATTAAAGGATCTCTGTGTTATTCTTTTTTCCCTTTTTTCTTCTTTTTACTTAGTTTTTCATTTTTTAATATTATTTTCTTTGCATTATTCTTAAAACTCCTGAAGCAAAAGAAATAGCAAGATATGTCATGTACAAGTACAAATCCACTGTGATGAATGTTATCACTATGTGTATCTAAAAGGTACCATTAAAATAAAATTAAAAAAAAAAGAGCCCATGAGACATATGATAAAGACTGGATCATGCAAGAATGTATAATAGATACTAAGACCAGAGCAAAATTTTGATGAGGAGACAGGTATCTTGTGGAGATCAACAGATTCTGAAATCTCAGTGGAAAAATCAAAGGACATAGAATAGCCAACACAATACTGAAGAAAAAGAAAACAACAAGAAAGCCAGAGGACAGACATTACCCAACTTTCAAGATAAACCTATCAAAAGCTAGACTGAGGTATCAGCAAAAGAAAAAGCAACCTGATCAACAGAAGGAAGTAGAGACCCCAGAAAGACCCACCAAATATAGTTAAATGTTCTTTGACAAAGCGCCAAGGCAATTTAATGGGGAAAAGACAGACTTTTCAACCGAAGGAGCCGAACAACTGGGCATGGTATACAAAATAATGAATCTGGCTAAAAACGTATTCAAATTGGGTTACAAAGCCTGGTGTAAAACGTCACACTGTAAAATTCCTAGGAGATATTTAAGGTGAAAATCCAGGTGATCTTAGATTTAGTAGTGGGTTTTTAGATATAACACAAACACTAGAAAAGAAAAAAATTGGCAAATTGGATCTCATCAAACTTGAAAATTCTGCTCTTTTAAAAAATGAAAAATTAGCCCTATACAGTGGTACCTCAGTTCATGAATTTAATTCTTTCCATGATTCTGTTCACAAATCCAACTGGATGAGAACTGAATCAAATTTCTCCATGAAGTCAACATCAAACCCAACCATTGAATTTGATTTGGTTCTCATATCAAATCATGTGGTAATTCATGTGGCTATAATGTCAATTTATTTATCTACAATGAGGAATAGTCACTAAATTGAATGAAATAATGACTCATACATAAATATCTGGGGCATTCTTCCTCTATTCAGACTTGCGTAACAGATCAGTTAGAATAAAAAGAAAAGGAGGAAGAGAGAGGTGAAGAAACGGTGAGCCCAAGTGGAGGGCATACATGTTCCCAGTCTTCAGGGACCACTGTGACAAAGCCAAGGGCCCAAAAGAGCCACCCGCCACCCTAAAGGTGGCTGTGAAGCAGGAGCAAAAGATTTCCTGGTTTGGAATTTTTCTACCCTGAGGTCTGCAGACACTGAAGGTCACAGAGACCAAAATACAGTAAGAAATTCATCACGAAATATGTGCCCTGCCACTGTGTCTTATCTGGAGACAGTGTCCATAGTGCCCCTACCTGTGCCCTGCATGGCTCTCAGGCTCATGCACGTACAATCAAGTCCCTCAGTCACTGGCCCATCCCGTAATGATAAGCCGCGGAAACGACGCACGGGGAGCAGGTGCATTCCAATACAGCAGAGGAAGAGACCAGAATTCATTTCTGGAACACAGCTGTGTTCGGTACATAAAGACTTATGCACTTGGGCTTTGGGATTGTACCTTCTAGCAACAAAAAATTCTTTCTTATCCTTTCAGTGACCTTTACTTTAAATTCAAAATGGAATGTATAGTCATGTATATAGTTGGCTTATTTACCTTTGTCCGTCCTTTATGGGCAACTTCTTTGTGTCTAGATGGTTCTCACAATAGTCTAGGCTAGTGATGGCGAAGCTTCTACAGACTGAGTGCTCAAACTGCAACCCAAAACCCACTTATTTATCACAAAGTGGCAACACTGTAATGGAACCTGAATACTGAGACTCCCCATAGGGTGAACACCACTGGCCCAGGAGAGTTTCCTTGCTTACTCTGCCTGTTGGAAGAACGCAATCCCATGCCGCTGCGAGGACCAAGTCCTTGTCTCTTTGCTGGCTTTCAGCTGGGCCCTTTGGCTCATCAGCCTCCCTCAGCCCCCGCACACCACCTCCTACATCTCAGCATCAAGGTTTCCAATCCTGTGCATGCTGCCATTTTGCTGACCTCTTTTCCCACTTCTAAGGGCTCATGTGGCTAGTTGGACTACCCAGACAATCCGGGATAAACTGCCCATCTCGAAGCCCTTACCTTAATCAGATCTGCAAAGTCCTTTTTACCATGTCAGGTCTCCCGGGGGACTAGAGCGTGGACACTGGAGTCATTGTTCTGCCTGCTACACACCAAATCCAAGTGCTTTTCAAACTGCTCTCCAGGTGGCCATTGCAAATCAAGGGCTCCTAGCACCGGAAATGAACCCGAAGGGGACATGTTGGGAGTGTAAACATGAGTGTGCTCCACAGCCCAGCACCTTCCCCTCAGGGTGAATTTCCACACGTCGGTTCTTCCCAGAGCAAACTGTGACAAGACTGACACTACCGGGGAAGAAGACGGTTATTAGCTGGCCCTCTGGCTGCTGCACCCCAACTGGGAGCCCCCTATTCCCACAGCACCAGCTGCAGCTGCTGGGCTGCGCCGACCTGATTGACTTCCAGCCACCCAGGGACTCGCAGACCGCAGCTACCTGCCATCAAAATGACCCTCCTGCTTCAAAAAATAATATGCAAAAGCAATTATAAACAAAACAGCTGCTCGAGGAACTGAGATTTTTTTTTAACCCGTTAACTTATTTTAGCTACTGACAGCCTAGAAAGAGCCTTAGAACATAAAGAATGCTGGTTACATAATGGACTTTTTGTGCTGGGGATGACTTCGTGGCTCAGGGTGACTGACACCTCCATGGGTCTGGGATGGGCAAGATGTAATTAAGGAGCCAGCCGATGCGGCCTGACAAATCCCCCTCACTCTGGAACACTGGTCCATGGAATACATTTTATTCTTGGCATTGAAACCAGCTTCGACATTAACTGTTTCCTTCCCTTCCCTTCCCTGCCAGTGTTGGCACTTTGCCTGCACATGGAGACATTATTTCCAGCAGTGCTTAATGGGTTATGTTTTCAGGGGCTGTTTATGGCCATTATTCATCTGAATAGAGGTTCATGTCGCTAGCCGATTTGTGTTGAATAAAATGAGACCTGTGCATGGGTGTAAGCGAATGGAGAAGTTCTCCGAGAGCCGTAACAAAAGCCCACAAATTCCTGCTCCACAATTTTCTCCTCTGCTCTTGCTCCAGAGGTGATGCCGTTGGACTTTTTGTTCTTCTTCTCCTGATGCCTTCCCATCTTTATAAAGACTATACACACGGCTCTCGGTTCTGATTCTTCAGTTCTGCTTTCGTGGCCTGCTCTCTGTTGTGCTGTATCTCATTATGTCATCAGCCTCCGTCCAGCAG